>JAQIXG010005241.1:0-11719 GCA_034700105.1 Oconnorella tubifera | reverse complement strand
ATATATATATATATAATTTGATATATATATGTATAAAAAAATAGAAAGTCACTCTTTTAACAATTATTATAACAAATGCAAGGCCGTAACATTTACTCAAATGTAGTTTAAATGCATTTAAAATGAGCCAATGTTTAAAATATACCCCATACTCAAATTATATTGAAATTTCACTATGATGTAGTCATTAATGTAACTGAAATTTATTAAAATTTATTCATTTTAACTATTAGCATCTGCTTCCATCCTATAATTCTGCCATCCTATAATTTTTCGCTCTGTTGGCCTCTAGGTAAATGCTGCACTCAAAATTATTAATTAATGACATACTTGCACTTTTTCTTTGTATTTTTACTTACAGATATTTCTTATGTATCTTTACTTGCATTTTTTCTTATATATTTTAGGCAAAGCTGAAACACTTTCAAGAGATGAACTCAATGCCGTTTTACTGTTTAGTGGTTTCTTTTCAGTAGACGATATTGCTTCATTGCAAATATCTTCAGCCATGAAAACAAGGTCTGAGATTTTAAAATAATATAAATTAACTATTATATTGATAATAATAGTTAATTAATCATAGCCCATTTTATTGATATTTTTTGTGTATCCGCAATTACAATTGATTATTTAATTAAAGAATATATAAAGCCTAAAAACAAAGTGTATAAAAACTCAAATTTTATCCGTAATTTCAAGTTTCATCTTTCAAGGAAAAAAATATTATGTTGTTTTACAGTCTAGTTTGTGTAGTATTTTGAATACTATCTGATAATTTTTTCACTGCACAATTAGTTGTAACGGTAAGTTACAATTGAAGTTGTAAACTGTTGCATTGCAGTTATAGATTGAATGCTCTTAATTGTATTAATAGTTTTTATTATTTAAACTTTATTTCTGATTCTGTAGATGGATAATAAAGTAAAAGTTCTAAAATTATTGACTGTATTTATTTACACTTGTATTTTTCATTTATCATTTATTAAAATGTTAGTATTACTGTTTAGTATTTTAGTATTATTTTATCATTACATTTAGTTTTATTTTATCAATACAATGCTGCTACAGGATTATTCTTGGAATTTACTTTAAATTGACAGGTTCATATCAATGCTTACAAAACTTTTATTCAAACCAGTCAATGATCCAAACGCATATAAATATGAAGACAAATTTAAGGCTGTGGTTTCAAAACCAATTATATCTGATACTTGTGAGATCAATCTACCATCCCTGAAGGATATAAATGCTAGCAACAGTGCGACTGTATCACTGTGCTCGGGTACATTGTCAATTTTCAATTGGTTTAAAAGTGTCTTTCTCTGTGTTAATTTAATTTGTATTGAAATTGTATCATATAATAATAGATCATAATTAAATTATCAAAATGTTTTCTCTCGGTTAATCATAGAAAGACTTTAAACATATTTAAATGAGGTAGCTACTTAAAGGATGTGACCTGTTAAAACGGCCCCGACAAATGGACCCTGACTGTTAATTCTTAGGGTTAGGGTTGGAGTTATGATACGGATTAGGTTTAGGATTGAAAAAAGGGTTTGGGTTAAGCTTAGAGTTAGTTAGGATTAGGGTTATTGAATTAATTGACAAGGCCGTTTTCTCGGGTTAATATCGTTTTGTCGGGGTACCGTTAAATTGTTCAGCAACTTAGCAAACATTGCAATCTCTGAGACTAGAATCCTATAGACTAGACTTCCGAGTCTAAAGCTTAAACAATAACACTACTCATCTCTACAAACTTGAACCTTATTTCACATTCATTAGATAACATTTTACATTTGATAAACTTCAAAGAATTCCCAAGCGTAACTTCCCAAATGTGTTTTTTTCTAGCGACGATAAGACCTGCGAATTACGCAAGAATCATCTATTTTCCTAAAGTGTTTTATCTTCTACACGACATTAAAGTGTTCATTGATAATATTCATACACGGGCAAAAAGATCTTCGAATCAAACAGACCATTTTGAAACGAGCAAATTGAATAACAAAGAGCCTGGTTTATTGTCGCGTGAATCTCATTCGAATAATCCAGATTACTCAACATATGAATATGATATGTCAGTTGAAGATAAAATAGAACCATTTCAGATTGCTCCTTTAACGGTGGAAAATGTAATGCTAGTTGAACCTCTCATTTATGTACACTTTACTGGCAGGAATAAGCCGGATAGTGATTTGAAAAGTTTCAAAAAAGATGCAAGTTTAAATCAGGAGTCAGCAGTTCAGAGTTTTAGAGTGAATTTTACTAGTTCTTCTTTTGAGCATTGGGTAGGTTTTTTTAGATATTTAATTTTACCTAATTTAGGTTGTAAGAAAAATGAAGATATACGTTTATTAAATACTATTGTTGATTTACAGTATGAGAAATGAGATTCACTATGAAATGTGTTATCATCTGCACATTTTAAACGGTGTAATATATTTTAAACTTGTATAATAATGCCTGTGTATTGTCTATAAAATTACATACTACAATCTTTAGGAATGAATTTTTAGACTGTTATTATGTTTTCAAGTGAATTAATTTCATCATGATATAACTACTAAAATTGAAAATTAATACTTTAACACAGGATTATGCTTCTGCTAATGCTATTGCTATAGCGTCAATATTTTGGTTTTTCTAAACTTACATTTAATTGACTCTTATCGATCAATTTAACCGTACCAATGTAATAAAATTGATTATTTCTTTACTTGATATTTGAAACAATTTAATTCATTTAAGCGTAGTATATTATTGGTATGTTATTTGCATGCACAGAATTTAAGAATGGATAACATATATTGTGTTCATATGTCAGAAAACAACTTTTTACAATCACCAGGTAAACTTATATGTTAACTTATGCTCATAATCAAAGCTAAATTAATGATAAAAAGATAATTTTTTCATTTTATTACTGGTTTGCCTGTCATAAAGTACTTTTAAAGCATATTTTGTATTTTCTCATTTGAGTTCATTAATAAATGTCAAGCTATTTATTATGTATTGCATTTTGTGTATATATTTTGTATTATAAGGACACAGCAATAAGGACACAGCAATATTAATTTATGCTTGTTTATTGACGATGAATTTGTTTATTTGTAAACAATTAAACACATTACATACTTAGGCGACAGTATTTACATATTTTTACTATACTAGCAATTTATTTAATAGCCTTTAGCATTCATTTTAATCTCCTTATAATTTGAAATAATGATATTTAATTGGAATGCATTTATTATTATAAATTAATTTCACCATAATCAAAAAGAGATAAATAGCATAAATAAAAATTAATGTGTTTTGATCATTGATCTACAATTACAGATGGATTACAAGGAGTGTTGCACTGGTCAACTAGAAACTGCCAAGTAATTAATTTAATTGTAACAACAATTACATGTCACTGTAACTTGAGCCTCGCTGAAAATGGAAGTTTTATTTCAATTGTAACTACAAGCAGGGTGCGTTAATTAAACTATTTAAAAGTATTTTTAATTAAACTTGTAACTACTCGTATTATTTAAAGATTAAATTTAAATTTAAATTGCACTGTTGCATATTGCTCTTCTTTATATTGAACTACTGTATATATCTTGTACATTTTTAATTAGCAAATATATATTGATTAAATTTACTTAGCAAAATTAAATTTTATTTAGTTTTACTAACTAAATGAGTAAAACTTAACACAATAAATTGCAGGCCCATTTTTAAAACTTTTCATTACAATTTAAATGTCTTATTTAAAGATTGATTAATTCTAGTAATTTAGTAAATATATATTTTGTGATGAATTATAGATAATTATATTATCAGTGCAATAGATGTGAGTGTTTAAATTATTGATTAATTTCTATAGACACAGTTTATAAAGTAGAAATAAATGATTGATCAAGTTGACAAAGCTCTGCATTTATTATGACAAAATTATCTATAACGATAAAATATTAATTAATGTTATTATCTATGATATTAAAGCAGCTCATTCTGTATGATTTTAAGCCAGGAAGGATAAGTCCAATTAAGAAATCCTATGCGAGTATTCCATGCTATCAGATCGTATTGTTTTTATTATATTTTTCGTTTATTCTCCTGTCCTAATTGATACTCATTCCGCCCGACCACAAACGGCTGAGTCAACCGAGGAAGTCGCACCGACCGAGAATCGAACTCAATTGATTTTGTGAGAAGCCGAAGCTTTACCACTACACAATCTTTATAAAAATCGTCTAATGAATAAGCTTTAATACTCGATATATGGACATGGAAAAAACTAATACTGTTTGAGGGACTTAGTAATTCTAATATTACTAAATAATACTAGAATTATGTATTATTTAGTTAATAAATAATTATATTATCAATATAATTAAAATGATGTTAATTCAAAATTAACATAATTTTACTGTATTGTGTTAATTTTAAAGTATTATTCATAAAGTTTTTTTCCTTCAGATGTGGTTTGATATGCAATCTGCAGATGGGGGAGTTGTGATAGGTCGGCGAGGAAAAGAAGTTACAAGTTTCTCAACTTTTTTGGTTAGTTTTCTCCTTATACTATAGACAAACAATATTAGGACAAAAAAAGTGAGATTGTTCATAATGAACAAGATTGTGCTACAATAAATGAGTTTGGATCCTTTTAAAGAAGATTGTTTGAAGAATCTTGTACTATATTACATTAGGCAGTGTCATCTACATAATAGATATTTCATATAATGTTATAATTTAACACGTAGCATATTTAAATACGAATAAATATATGATATTATTCTGTCAAATAATTTAGCATGAAATTCGGTTGTTCGTTTTAATAATAGTGCAATTGTTAAATTTTTTACTATTCTTAATGGTTTTAATTGTGAATATTTTTCAGGGTTTTCCATATAATCGTGAACTGTATATTGCAAGTCAGGTTATGAGACCTATCTCTATGCTCTGTCTCATTCTGACTATTATTTTTCACGTGTCGTTTCGGTCAGCTTTTTCAATTCTCCTGTTAATATTTAAAATATAATATTCAAGCAATCTATACATTTGTTTAATAATATCTGACTATTATGTAGCTTTTTGGCTGTGTAGCTATTTTGAAACTTTTTTGCAATTATTTAATCAATTAATCTTTGTTGATTATTAGTAAGTGCAATAACAAATTTAGATGTAGCTTAATAACGATATATTGAAAGTATTAATAAAATTCAAAATTCATGATCTTAGGTCACTATAATCTACAAATAATTTCTCCCCTTAATATACTTATTGATACTTCTTACACTGTTATTATTGACTCCTTCATCATTTAAAATTTCTACTTTCAAGTCTTTTATTAAGAGCGCTATTTAATTCATATCCCTCGTATCATTTTATATTACATCTACATTTAGTGTTAATTTAACGTGAATATAATAATAAGCCCACTAATCTCTAATTGAGAAATCATATTACATTTAATTTTAAAATAATAATAGGCCAACTCTAATTGAAATATCTTTAATAATATTTTAACAAACAGAAAATCTCGCAAAGGCCCCGCTGCACGCATACTACTGAATCTCTGCGTTTCACTAATCCTACTACAAATAACTCTATACTTAGCCGAAGAGTTCGCCTCGACTAGGCTAGGCTGTAGAGTCATGAATGCTTTGCGCTATTACGTCATAATGACGTCATTGTTATGGAACGGGGCTGAAGCTCATAACATGTATAGGATGTTAGTGAGAGTTTTTAGCGGTGATACGTCGTGGTTTGTGCTACAGGCTGGAGTCGTGGCCTGGGGTAATTGCTTCGTTTTTAGTCAAGAGCTTATAATTAAATAAAGAATAATATCAAATTAATATCAAATAAACGATAGCTAAATTGTAAAATTGTATATATTAAGTTATACTAATGTAAAAAGTAAAAACTTAAGCTTAAAATATATAAATTAATTATAGTATATAATTATTCGGTGACTATAATAGTAATTCTACTTTTTAAACATTTTGTAGTTTAAAATATGTAGGACCTATATGTGGCATTTTTTGCAAAATAAATTCAATTATTATTATTATTATAATTATTATTATTATTATTAGTTTAAATTATTATTAACACTGTTTAGCTTAGGTCTTCTGTTCGTACACTGTAAATTATAGAAGCCTAGAGCACATATCAAAATTGAATCATAATATTATTCCATTTGCAGTAAATGATACAGAGAATACATGAAAAATTCTAAACAGTAATATATATGAATCAATCCTAGTGTGAATCAATTTTTAAATGCATTGGAAACTTTTCACTGATATTATATAATACATTTTATTTCTAATTGTTGCCATATTATAGGTGCACCAGCAGTAGTTATTGGTTTGGCGATACTCATTCGACATAATGTATTTGATGGGACTTATTTGAATTGTCAATTTAGGTAATAACATCAAATGTTTAGTAATTAATTTAAAATGATGACTAGATTTGAATATTGCTGGTTTGTATATGCCTTTATGTACTCATGTAGAATTCATCTGTCAGTTGATAACTTTATTTGTATCACCTTATCAAATCCTATATTATCTTATCTTAGTTTATCTTCTTAATTATAGTATCTTAAATCATGTATCAGTATCTAATCTTATCTTATGTGATAACTTTTCTAGTGTTATATTACCTGGCTTTATCTTAATAAAGATAAAATAGCTAAAAATAAGTATCACAACTAGTTTCATTTATTTTGCTGTTATATGTTTTAAAGTTTTATATGTTTTGTAGATGTTCACTGGATCAGAAAATGTTGATATACTCTTTTCTCATTCCAATGTCTGTTATTATTCTGCATAATCTCATCATGTTTTCATTCGTTATAAATGTACTCTGCAAGAATCCACAAGGACACACTAAAGGTGATATCTTGATAATAAATAAATGTTCAAGTCAATAAAATACTGTAAATCTTATACTGTAAATATAAATCTTATACTGTAAAAATACTGTAAATACTGTAAATAAATAAGTAAAATATTAACAATAAGCAATAAATATTTGTATACTAACGGTACTGTTATTTTATGTAAATTAAGCTACAACATTAATTCATACAAGTTTATAGTTAAGCTACAATCAGTTGATAACTACTTATAAATGATACATTAATCAAAAGTCTTGTTAAACAAAATGTAAAAAAAACATGACCTGAGTTTCATCCTGAAATTTGAATTTATACCAATCCTTCCAACACTTTGACAGATAAACATTGAGCAGTTAAAACACTGATAGCTGATTACATTTCGATGTATCGTTCATGGTTATAGCTGCAATATTTCTCGATTTCTATTTTCCATCTTCAGACATCTTTTCTTGTCAATTAAAGTTCTTTCACTTATTTTATTTCGCTATTTATTAATCAGTTGAGAATGTTGTATTCAAATTCAATTTATGAATAAAAGCTGTTAGAAGAAACAACAGTGTCCGTCTAACTGGTGCAGTCGCAATGTTGGTGTTGCTCGGTGTTCCCTGGACTTTCAGCGCTTTTGGTGTAATCGACTCTGACAAGAATAAGGAACTGGAATACCTTGAGGGCGTTTTTAATGTACGTTTTTTTCGAATAAGAAGTTTTAAAGTTTGATCCATAGAATTACAGGGTTTTTGACTAGTGTTAATATAATTGAGAACTGAACAAAATGTGAATTTCGAAGAAAAAAATTAAATTGATTAACTTTTTTAACAATTTCTTTATCAGCTTGGTTGTTATACACAATTATAACCTAATATAAAATGATAAATAGATCACTTTAGGTCTATTTATTAGGCCTTCCGCTTTTAAATCTTTGTTCTATTTATTGTAGGCCTATGCTTAATAAGTGAATATATATTTGAATTTAAAGTTAATACTCTTAATAATATAAATATGCTATGATATTAAAATATTAACACTCTTTTATTGTTTATTTCTTTTTAATTTATTACAAAGTTATTATTTCATTTATTATTATTATCATTATTTCGTTTATTATTTTTCATTTATTTTATTTCTTTTTTCAGATCATCTTCATCGTGTTCATTAATCTACAGGGTGTCTTCATTTTCTGTTTCCATTGCGCTCGAAATAAAACTATTCGCACAGAAGTCACTTCAGTCATTTCCAGATCATCCCTGACTCCGCACAGCAGGGATTCGAATCTTCGATCTCATAGTACGAGTTCAGATCACGGAACATCCACTGCGACTAGAGACAGACTGATTCAAAATCAAAAAATGACGGCCCGCTTATAAAATATTGCTTACTATTCTGTATTGTATTATGTACATTTTATTCTGTAAATTGAAAGTGTTATTATTAAAATGACTTTTGAATCAATGTTTTTTTTATTGTTATTTATGTATTTCTGTATAATTTCTTAGATATTGTTATAAAATTGTGTAAACTTTATTCTCTTTTTTTTCGTTTAAATTCGGACACTGAATTGCAACAAAGTTTTACAATAAATCAATTTTTTATAATCTTAATGAAGTTTAGTATATTTGTATTCATTGAGGATTGATCCTTGATTTTGAGTTATTTCACTAGATGTTGTTGGCTTCACAATCTTCGATAATTATAATTAATTAAAAATTAAATTCTAAAAATAATTGACCAAAATTATTTTAAAAAATATTGTCTACTGTTTTTATACATGTATAATCATGACGTCAGCAGAATACAGCTTGAGTCCAGTTATACTGCAATAGGCCAATTATAAGCTTACATACAATGTATACACTATATAAATAATATAATAATAAATAATAAATAATATAAATCATTATTTTATTAAACGATAAATAATACAGTTGTTAATACAGTATTCAGATAAATATAAAGTATAAAATTAATCAAACGAAAGCAATAAAGTTATATCTTATAAACAGTTTGTGTATATTAAATTATATTACATATCCTGCATTAACAGAATAATGATATAAAGCTACATTAATAGGATAACTAGTAAGTATATATAATTCATTTTTAAATGCATTATATACTTAACAAAGCCTAATAATAATGGAAACTATTTATCATTAATATCATTAATCGTAAATCATAATCTAACATAATAATATAACAATTTAATATCATAAATCTAATAACATGAATAATAGAATCTAATCTATTCTAGTATAATATGCTTATGCTAGAATTAATTCATAATAATTGTTAAATCTCTCTAATAATGTAGTCGTAGATAAAAGCATAATAAGATTTTCTCCAACAAGAATCAGGAACAGTAAAATAATAATTAGTGCAATGGATCACCTAAAGGGTGATCCGAATAAACTTAAATCTACTTCCGGTACTGAAAACGAAAATATCCGCATAACACAAAATGAGAACACAGCCGAACATTTAAAAAACAACACGGACGACGAATGTGACGTTATCGTGGAAAGCGACAAAGAACTGAATCAGGATTACGATATTATGAATGACACGGAAGATGGAAACATAAATCTAGGACCTGATCAGAGTCTACTCAAGTATGTATTCGTCCAGCACAATGAAGGAGCCTGTTGCACTGTTCAACCAGGAGGTTCTTGCAAGAATTATTTTCCAGAAAAACTTCACGAACCACTCAATCCAAATACTGCATCTTCCCATAATTGTTCGTCATGCCAATGTAAGTTTGCGCAAAAATTTAAATCATCTTATAAACAATCCTCGTGTCAACACCATAAGGAAAACATCAGTCAAATAACTGGAAGGTTTGGTATCAATGCCTTTTCTGCAACATCAGATGGGAGACCTATTTCTCCAACGATGCAACCTCATATGAATACACCACGCGAGAGCGTGTCAGAAATCAACTTAAAATCATCCGATTGTCAGGTACATAATCAGACTCAAAAGAACAGATCACTAAACGCTTTACCGAGATTCCCAGCAAATCCAGTCTCAAATAATGAGTCGCTTAAACATACCGTGCGTTTTCCGTCCAAATGTAACATCAGCAACAGATCAAAGAATATTGTATTGTTTGCAACTAATGAAAATGAAGATGATAATTTCAAGGTTCTTTTCATACCAGGAAGATCGATGTCACATGACCCGGGGAAGTTGCGCGTAGTAAATAAAGACGTTAATCGGGCGACTGGAGTCAATCCAGAGCTGATGCCGAAGATATCCCGGAGGATGTCCGAATCGGACAGCAAAGCCAGGGCGGAGCAGGAATGGTCGCGGATCGCCCCGTACTTAGAGGAAATTGTTGAGCCGAGAATTCAGGTGTATCTTCAACAGTCGGATGTAAGTGATATGACTAGAGGCAAACAGAGCAATTCGACGCCTGCTGTTTATGCGGCTACCTCGGCTCAAAGTATCCATCATAAAGTGAGCGTGTAGGCAATGACATTTTGTTATAGTTTACCATATAAAACCACTGGAGATATATTTTTGATTGAGGCATTTGACTTTGTCTCCAAGTCATTATCCACCATTGTTGTAATTTCATTAATTCAGCGAATACACATATATTGTGATTAACTTTATTTGAGTTGAATTATTATTAATTCTTTGATTATCTAGTAATCACTGTATACTAATGTAGGCTTGAAGATGAACTATTGAGATACGAAATGAAAACTTGATATTTGGCATGTAAAGAATTGATTTTTGTCGATTAAATAAATTGAGTAGCACTTGTCACTTAAGTCGACTAAAGTTTTTGTTTGAGTGCAAAATTAAAGTTAATAATCAACTGAATGCCCGTCGCTTATTTTTAGATTAACCTTACTCACATAATTACTGTTGCATTTGACTTTGTCTCCAACTAATTATCCACCATTGTTATAATTTAATTAAATCTCTATCAGGCTCTAAATATCTACTGCGTTGATGTGACCCGAAAAACGAGCAGTCGAACAAACGAACGCCAAAACACAGACTCAAATATGCAAAATATGCAAACTGTGGAATGTTATACAACTACTCAAATATATCCGAAATACATAAAATATAAATTTATAGGCTTACTATTATATATTATATATATATTATTATTACATGTTACTATAAGATAAATCCTATTAAGTTATTAAATAAATCACTTTCAGGATCTGGCATGTTGCGACATTATGCGAGTATTTTGCTGCGCTATTTGCTGCCCCCAGCACGCCGTCTCAACCCTGGCATTCTGGCCCCCCATACCCAGCACTTACACATTCATCCGCCATGACTACCACGTTGCTAATCAATCGACGCAAACATCCGCTCATTGTTGTCACGTGATGAATTGCGCGGTAGAATCTGACCAATCAAATCACAAGTAAGAAATTTAAGTTTTTTTGCTCTGGTCTTCTTATTTTGCAATAACTTATTTATGTAATTAATTGAAGACATTTTCGCGCAAATATGTATTATCGATTATTTCATTCGACTTCATTGTTGCTTTTTATGTCGTTTTTCATTTGTTCTTAATTAAACGTGTGTAAAACAAAAATTAACTGATTAAAGTTGTAGCCGCTAGTAAATTGTAGTAAATGATAATTCTATCATGTCAATAATTCCATTAATTAATAGCGGTCAACATAACTGTTGTTACATTCACGAAGTATAAGTTAAAAAACAGTTTAAAAGTCTAGAGTCCAGAATGAATCTACTTGGTTTCGCTTTTGTCAAAACAGTAGCAGTTAGTTAGTCAGGCAGTCAGTCAGTCAGTCAGTCAGTCAGTCAGTCAGTCAGTCAGTCAGTCAGTCA
>JAQIXG010005240.1:0-11721 GCA_034700105.1 Oconnorella tubifera | reverse complement strand
TCCCGGCTAAATGGTTCCTCTCTCAGTTGATGGTTTATCCTCACTGCTTGGGTGGAGCATGTGTGGTCTTTCCTGATATTGAGGGACGTCTGCGACATCATCCCACAACGGTTAAAGAGACGTTAAACTTTTATTGATTTGATTTTACTTGTCTGCTAACCTTTTCTTTGATAGAATCTTTACGATGCAGACCTATGACAGCTATGACGCAGTAGAACAAACTAAAACTGACACAAGAAGTGTCACTTTGACACACAGTGATAAGTGATCTGACACATGACAGTAACTGCTCTTGTATGGCACTCTGAATACATAATTACATTAATAATATATACAAAAATTGTTCAAAATACAATAAATTAATAATATATACAAAGTTGTTCAAAAATACATACAATTATAGTCATATAATATGGTGCCTAAGCTAAGATTAAATAATCGACTAAGCAATATAATATATACAATATTGGTTGTAATAAAAAGGTGTTTCATTGCGTTTATTTACAACGAATAAAATTTGAATAAAATTTGATATATAAAATTACTATTTCTAAATGAAATAAATGATAAACGCAATAAACGCAACAAACGAATAAACGCAACCTACATCAGCTACATGACATAACGTAGGCTCAGTGATAGCGCTACAAATCACGTCTAAAAATAGCTTCAGTTGAGTTCTATCTGATCCACCAATCACAGCGGAGAGAATAGAAAGCGAGCCTGCTGATTCGCTGAGCTTTACATTCTGAAGAACGCTATTGGTCCAAACATCAGGCGGTACAAAGTAACCAATCAGCTCAGCCGATTTAAGAACCTGTATGAAACAAAGCTTCTGATTGGACAAAATGTACTAACATTATTAAAAAGATGTTCATAAAAACATATAACATTTTTCTTTATCTAAAAAAGGTGTCAAAATACGAATTAAAAATTATATATATTCAATACAACTGTCAGTAATTAAATATTACACTACTTCAATACTACATGCAGTAAGTTCAGCCATTAATAACACCACGACTCAAACCTATGACCTGCCAGCTTCGAGTCACACAGTCTAACCACTCTGCTACTAAAACTACATTATTTACAACTAAATAAACTATATTTATTTAACGTGATCAATTAAAGTAATAATGATCAACTTACGTGATCAACCACAGTTCTTTCATCATCATTACAAGCTCTATTCAGTCCAATCATAACTTTCTCTAAATGCTGGATCACATTAGCTTCTTCATTTATCAGCAGCGTATACAGCAACTGAGCAGACTTAACCCTAGTTGCAACCACCCAGTCAGTTAAATCTCCGGTTAAACCTCCGATTATCTTAGAGAAGTGATGATAAACCAGCGTTCTGCAACCAAGGTTTGGCCTTTCAACTATACAAAACAAGAATATAAAGATTCATTTAAACAGCTGCAATAAATAAATAATTAAAAAAACTGATAGATATTATATATTAAATAAGCAAATTAAAGAAAAAAGTATGAAGCTTTTTAACTAAAAGTAATTTTAAAACTGGATTTAGTTTACCAGTATTATTTATCATTAAAATAAAAAGATCATCATCTCAC
The DNA here is from genome assembly GCA_034700105.1 of Oconnorella tubifera. Taxonomy (NCBI): domain Eukaryota; kingdom Metazoa; phylum Annelida; class Clitellata; order Enchytraeida; family Enchytraeidae; genus Oconnorella; species Oconnorella tubifera. Next base: position 10,141 of record JAQIXG010005240.1, on the reverse strand, counting down.
TTCCAGGTGGATAGTGTGCGGGGTCTTCTTTAATAAAATCTATTTTATCTTTTAAATCATTCTCATTCTCACTTGAATACTTCATTCCTAGACAAAATAACATAAATTATAACAAATAACTAAAACAATTACACAATACAAAATTGCATTTAAAAAGCCATTCAAAAACGCTTTTAACAAAATCTCAATTTAATTCGATTTAAGTATTATTTGCATTCAAAGTTACATTGTTCAAACTTTATATTTTATCCAGTTTAAAAATTGTAGATCCAACCCAACACTTACATATGTTAAATTAAAGCAAATCAATTAATACAATTCTGAATCCGCACTTAAAAGGTGTTTCTCAAACCTATATCATGCCATAAAGAATCAGCCAGTGCTCTTATTTCTGGCATCTCATCAGTGACGCCAGTCAGCAGTAGCGGTAAGAGTTTATGATGGTAGGAATAACGATCAGGCAGGTCTATAAGCCACGCCCCCACCACTTGTATGACAGCTGAACGCACGCCAGGCGTTTGATCAAAGAGACGTTGTGCTAAGTGAGAGATGAACTCATCGACAGATTTGCCATTACTGTACTGCATCACATCACCTGGTTAAGAGTGGTTAAGTGAGCGGTTAACTGTGGTTAAGCGTCGACAATGTGTGGTTAAGTGTGGTAAAATGTGGTTAAGCGTAATAAAGTCTGGTTAAGTATGGTTAGGTATGATTCAGTGTGTGCAACATTTGGTTAAGTGTATGATTAAGTGTGGACTTAAGTGTACTTAAGTGTGCATAAATGTGGTTAAGTGTGGTAAAGTATATGCTTAAGTATGATAAGATGTTTATATATATATAAAATACAAATATACTGTAAATTAAAACATTATAACGCTAACTTTAACAATGATACGGACTGGAATCCAACAATCTACATTCAAGAAATTCTAATAAATAAATGTTTAAGCTAATAAAAAAGGTGTGCAAACATTTAAACAAAGTGAAATTACTAAAAAACGAGCGTTCAATAAATATTTCACCTATGGCCAATATAGCAGCGACTCTGACTTTAGAATGTTGGTGAGATATTGTCTGTTGTAAAGCATTCACGAGGGAATCAGCTTGCATGTGAAACTGTTGAGGGATTGCCTTGGCAAGCAGGCAGGCGCATCGGCAACTTTCCTTGCGGACCTCGGGATACGGGTCAACAAGGGTCCGTTGTAGGGTCCTAATTAGGTCGTCTAAATAAGGCGCCATGTTGTTTTGCGTTCGATTTATAAGCAGACAAAGAAGGTTAACAAGTTGTAGGCGAAGTTCTTCCGATGTCTCTATGATCTCCTAGAGGCAACCAGAAAATCTAGATTTATATTTCTTAATCAATTGTAAAACAAACAATATGATCATAATTTAATTAAATTATTGTTTAACGACACTAAGGTATAAAACCTGCTGACTACCTGCTGACTGAGACGTTGGGCGACTACCGGCACGACGGCCGACAAAAACTCGACCGGGTCCGTCGCCTTCCCCGTCCCCTCCGTCACGATCCCCACCGCCAGCTCCCTACACTTCTCGACGGGGTCTGAGAACAGCCTCAGGAGGGGCTTGATCGCCTCGGTCAGCGTCCCCTGGACCCCCCGGTCCCCGCCGGACAGTAGTTCCTTCTTGAGGGCCTCGAGGGCGCGACGTCGGACGTTACGATTATCATCGAGCAGACAGTTGAGATGTCTGTTGAGCGACGAGGAGGAGGGGGGGGAGGGGGAGGGGGGAGGATTCCCTCGTGACGTAGAGTTAAGAGAAAAGTTAGGAGATTGAGAATTGACGCTATTATCGCTCAACGTCGCCATGTTGTCTTCTGTTGCCATGTTACAAACTTTTAACTAGTAAATGCAATTTTATATTCTCCCCCTCCCCAAAAAAAATCTAAATTATTTCTTCGTCGTGTTAATGGTGCTATTTGATTATCAACCTCCAAGACCCTCTCTTATATAGCAAAGAATTAAAAAAAATGCGTTCATTGAACAAAAACTTATAATGATAACCTATAATGGTCATCATATTATTCGCTGACGGACCGAAAAGTTGACTTTCTTTCGGAACCCATTTTCGTTAAGAGACTATACATTTCTTGCAGTAATTGTTTAATGGTTGGGGGTTATGAATTCAAAACCCGTTCAAACTTTGCCTACGATACTTAGGGGGGAGTCATAAGCTTATCTATAATCTTATTATTAAACATTGTGATAACAACGACAGATTTTATATAACAAGTTAGCAATATCTACAATTGAATACAGGCATTAAGTTCGCAAATTATAAATGTTCGTATATTTTAAATGCTTATAGTTCATATCAGACGATTATATACAATTACATTTCATTCTAATTATACGGTAATTAATGACAATAATCATCGATCAATCTAAAACAATAACAATATATAACTAAAGTCATCATTTAAAGCATAATGATAAGCACATACATGTATCATACAAATTATCACTGGGATGTAACTGTTTACATATCATAAATTTAATCGACTGCTAAACCCAAAATGTGCATGACCCTAACCCCAATCCTAACTTTCTAACCCTAAAACTAGTTTAAATTGTTAATATAATTTCATTTGTTAAATCTTGTAGACATTCTCTGTTAAAACTTAATTTTTAACTACTTTGGTTCGCTTCTATATAGTGGAGGCGGAAGTAGTATTAAGAGATTTAGACGAGGGAATGCCAGTGTCCAATCTGTTCACTAGGATTGGCTATCATCTCATTCCAGTGCTCTAACTCACGACCTCTGGCGAACATGTACGAACCGAACACCACTCTGCCAACTGACTTATCTAAAGTAATATATAAGCCTATTACCAGTATTATAATAGTACCAGTAATAATTACTAGTTTAGTAGTAATAGCGTTAATTTAATTATTTAACTACTTTATTTATATATCAACATAAAGCATTTAAATAATAAGATTAACGCTATTAGTAATGAACTAGTAATAAGTACTACAATAACTAATCATAATCCTTGATTAGTAATCATTGACTTGTAGGCTTATTCGTTTATACTACAATTAAAAGTAATATTTCACAAAACACCCCCCCCCCCCATCTACCGACCCTTCTGTCCGCTGATATTTTGCCAAACTGTTATAACAACACTCGCTGTATCCAACGTATCCGCCGCCATCTTGAATACGAATGACTCATTAAATCTGGGGCTTACGTCACGTTTAATGACGTCAGTGCTCTTTGTCTTGATTGTACTACCGTGACGTATGAGGGCTATCTTGACGTAGAAATCTATTGAAAATTAGATAACAAGTATTAGTTGGATAAATAAAAATTCACCTAGTAATTTTAATAATTTGTTATTTAAAATATGAAAACAAAATTGACTGAAGATAAGAATACCGTGGAATAAAGCAGATATCAGTTTATATGAGTAAATAAAATGCTTTAAAAAGGTGTCAAATATTTGTAACAAAACACTAATTCTTTTTTATCATAAATTCAATGTTGTGTAGATAGGCTATAGATATGCAACCAAGTTGCATAAAGTAATATTATCTTAATTCAGCACTTAATTCTTAATTTAAACTTATTTTATTAAAATTTGGCTGCGTTTTTAACTTTATTACTTAAAGATAATGTAAACAACCTGCTGATGAAAGTTCATTATGTTTACGTAAATTCTTTGCTTCAAAGATGCCGACAGTTAAACGTTCGATCTTTTCATTGTAACAAAGCGACGCGTGTAATTCACCAGCTTTCTCTGCACTTGAATTCTGCAATTAAATCTGATTAATTTATTAATTGGATTAAATTAAAAGAAAGCTTGCTTAAATAGTAAGCGTGAAACAACATTTAAGATGTAGAAATAATGATAATAATAATCATGCTAGGGTGCAACAATAAAAGTATTTGACAATTAGTATCATGCAGTAAGTCAAAATAACGCATTACAGTACTCGAATATATATATTTTTTAAATTAAAAATTTACATAATATAGCCAGTCACACATAAATAAAAAAGGTGTGCGTTAATATTTTAAAAATTATATTACAAGAAAAAAACTTACATCCGGGACGTCTCGTTCAAGATCACGTGACACTATAAACTTATCATGACTTTCATAGTCATGACCTTTTAGTGGACACATGACATGACCTATGACATTATGACGTCTAAGACGATCCACGTCATAAACTGTCAGCTTCAACGTGCGTTCATCTAATGCCACTCGCGACACCTTTATAAAGCGGCAACACAATATTATTTATTTGTAAAATCTATTTACAAAAATATGTTATTTTACATGAATTTATCCATTATAATTCTCAATTATATTTTATCATTGATTTTAAGACAAATGATTTCAGTTTTTACTCAAACCAAGAGGACTCAGATTCAACTCATACGTTTGTGAAAATGACAAATGAAAGTTAAAATTAAATTAAAATTACTGGAAAGACGAAACTTTCTTCAAACTTTGGGTTGCAGGTTTTCTTTCTGAACTTAGACTGCACGTGACTTCTGATGTCTGGCAGCAGACAAATCCTGTAAGAAATAAAACTAGATAACCATCGTAAGGCGATGTAGTCTAATATAATATTCTCATTATTATTTTATTATTTCTATACTAATTGAGATTGCACTATGTAGATTTACGGGATATAAAGTTATTACGATAATGGCTATATAAGCCTATGCAGCAATGAATAATGTACCTGATCAACGCACAATGTAGTTCAAAGTTAAGAGGATACTAATAATTGTAAACAGGCCTGTGCACTATATTCAAATGTTTATTAGCAACATCAAACATTATTATCACTAATATTTATATAAAGTTCACCCCGCTAATAAAGGTGTGCGAATTTTTCACTATAGTAAACCAAATAATATGTCGAAATAAAAATCAGAAATCTGTAATATTAAGCGTAAACAACCAAACCCACTTGACAAAGGGATCGCAAGTCCCGCCCCCGCTAGCCCCGCCCCCGCTGCCGGTACGCTTAGGTAGATTGCGCGCTGATATTAGAGTGACAAGTAGTTTCTCTGATTCTCTGTTGTACTGTACGCCAAACGTCAGGCGACCTATATAACCTTCAGGGTAGTCATCATCATCGTCATCATCTTCATCATCTTTGTGTTTATATAGACGCGGGTCGATGTGACCCAAGCTGTAAGGGTTCAAGGACCCGACGGGGGGGTGGGTGACGTCAACTGAAAGTGTTCAAAAACTGAATCTTAATTTATATTAAAAAATTTCATTTTCAGCTACCTTTTTTTAACGAATATATTGTCCTACTTAAAAAAAATACTGATAAAATAATGTTTTTAAAAAGGCAATAAAATATTTAAGGACTAAAGAGAGAACGTTATCCTACCCCCCTTGTCGGTTGGTTTCTGCCAGTTTCTAGAAACATAAGGTCCCGCAGGAAGAGCAACTCTATCAGCGGGGAATTGAGATAAATGATTTGAAGGGTCGACCCCCCCCTGACCAAAAACATCTGAGCTCTCCCCCCTGAGTCCTAAAAGTGAAATTACACATTTATAAAATATGAAATGACACAGATGTTATATGTAATATATATGTGTGTGATAGTACTACAATGTAAGTTATATAATATGTAATAACTAAATACATTTAAAAGTAAAGCAATATAAGTAAATCGAAGATAATAACAGTATAAATGTTTGTATATAATGCAATGTGTGTATTTTGAAATACGCTGCTAAATGGCTATAGAATACGTGTAATATTAAGTAATAACAATTATATCAATTAATCAACGCAAGCAACAATAATAAAACACAGTATTCATAATTGAGTTATCTGTTTTAAGCTATCTACAGTTAGCTATCTATATGTAGACTTAGTTATCCATATCTTATCCATATAAGTTTCGTTATCTACAGCAAGTTATCAACATACATAGACTTATCTAAAGTTCAATCAACTCACTCTTCTTATGAATTGTTTATTTTGCACTGTATTTCAAGCAGATGTCAGATTTTAATTACCTTTCGACTCAAGAACGCGACCAGCAGACGAGGCGTGATTGCACGCTGCAACAGAAGGGACACGGAACGGAATACTATTTCCGGAACTAAATAAAGAACAAGATCGTGATCGACATATTATAAACAAAGATTTCTGCAAAAAATGTGTATAAGCAAAAACAATATACTACTGCGCACCTACATAACTTCGCAATACTTCATTATTAACATAAAACATATAGTCTGCTACGCTTTAATAATGTTAACAGTCCATGATAAGAAGGTGTCTAGAATTAGTTATTCAAATGTAATATTTACGATTTGATGCTTATATAACGTTTTCAATTATCATCTACCAAAAGACTGATAAATTTCTGGCTATTATAATATAGCATAGCCAAACATTACGTTAATGCAGTCACGTTATAGCGTTATAACTTAATTGTATAGGATGAATTTTTTTAGTATATATGTAGAGTATTTTAACATTTTTATGCAATAATTAACAAAAAACGAACTTTAGAAAGAAGTCAATGTTATTTATTGCGTAAGTTCTCTGGGGAATAAATTAAGTCAGGCTGATTTAAAAGGACACCACTTTATTGCCCGCACGCAGCGGTATATAAGGAAGATAGATACAGTGAGAAATGACGTCATTAAAATTGCAAGAGTTGTTCTTATATCAGTCACGGTTTCATTTAAAGAAGAAGAAGTTAAAATAAGATTGATTGACGCCGTAAGTGCAAAAAGAAAGCGATTCACTCAACGTCACTCAATAAAATGACGTCACTTTGAAGAAGTTAAATGAAACTGAAGTGATTTCTTGAATGTTAAAAATTACAAAAAAAATAAACTTTTTTTTGCAAAATCAAACAGCATTTATAGGAATCTATAATCTCGTGAATTTTGGTCTAGTTATCAGAATCCTACTATACGCCACTTATAAAGTTATAATCTCGATTTATTGCACACCTTTTTTTTCAGTCAACACAACGACTACTTTAGTCGATTTCTTGTTATTTACAAATCATAATCTGGCCACGTTGTATTGTTGACCAAAATCTTGGCCCAGTAATTATAAGAGAATCAAAACAGACATAGAGCTTCTCGATTAGATTTCACAAAGCTTCATATGATATTATTATTGATTTAATTCTGGTATTTTGAGGATATTATATAAAAACAGACCTAGAAAGTTCTGGATTTAATTACATTTCATTGAGAGTATTATTACATTTATAATTAATGTTTCTAGAAAATGAAATGTAGCATCCTTCCGTATAAGTTTTAATTCAAAATTTATTAAATATTCGTTTAACTATCACGCTGTTATTATTCATATTAAATTATTTTGATTAAAAAGAACTAATTAACTTAAAATAACTTATTTGCTATTTTAAATTGTAGTTAGCGAAAATATTCATCGTTTTAAGTTGTTAAAATTTTCTCAATATTTCTTTGCTTTATTTTTATAAAAAAATATTTTTAATTTTCTCACTGATTTGATTCGGCAGATGACGCCCCAGTTAAACCCCTCCAGACGTTTAGTAATGGCGGACAACAAAATGGCGGGCAAAATGGCGACGATGACTCAGCGCTCTGTATTATCTGCTCGTAATCTCCGATCTCTTTGATTGAACGTTGTCGTCGTCTGTAGATGACGTAACATATATACGTCATCACGAATAGAGCTAGCGCGCAGCATGTTACTATGACGATGATAGTGCCTGAAGAGAAAAATAACGTCATAAAGCCAAATTATAATTTATAATCAAACAAATGAACAAAAATTAACGCATTTAAAGTTCAAACTTCAACGTTACATTTTAACAGAAAACGCGTTATAACGTGACGGTGTTATTTACGTAACAACGTCAGCATCTAGCGTTAATTCTTACGTTTCTCCCACGCGTTATGAGCTTACGTTTTATTTTCTCCTTACGTGATCGCAAGCTATACAACGGACACGCAATGACAGATTAAAATATCCGCAGGGACTCGACCGGCTTCGTTTTTATATTCTACTCTAACGTGACTTTACTGCTTGTTTATAAATACAGCAGTCTGGCTTCTAGTTCACGATTATTCGCCAGGGGTTTAACTAAGCATTTATAGGCTTGGATTCTGTCAATAAAAGGGTGTTTAAATTTAATCTGTGGATTCAATAGAGATTTTAGATTAGATTTTCGTTACGATTGAAAACGAATGCGACAGGATGTAGGCCTAGTGATATTTATGAAACATTTATACATTTACAGTTCGAAAATAAAAAGGTGTTAAATATTTTGAAATAAGAATATATTAAAAACTACATTTAAAGTCGATCACACTTTAAACCGAAAGAAAATCTAGACAATCAGTGATTTAATGTTCGCATCACTGTCGACAGACGACGTTAAAGATCCCAGCGCGTCACATCAGCACGCGAATTCTGCTTTTTATTATCGACGTGAAAGTAGCAAACGTTGAATGAGTCTGGACTCTGGAGCGTTCTGGAGACAGTTGCAGATGAGATCATATATATATAACTGTATAGCGAGACAGATATATAGCTATATAGATTTCTAGTTATATTGCTGTATATTTATATAGCTGTATAGTTATATAGCTACATAAGGCTTAGCTAATCGGCTCTATATTTATATAGCTGTGCACCTATATAGCTGTATATAGCCGCATAGCTACTTAGCTGTTATAGAGCTGTGTCTATAACAGCTGAATAGACACAAAAAGATGTAGCTCTGTATCTTCATATATCTATGAAGATTCAGAGCTACATATCTACATAGCTATATGTAAGTATATAGTTATACAGCTAAATAGCTATATGACTACATAGTGAAATAGCTGTATAGCTATATAGCTATGTAGTTGTATAGCTACATAGTTATATAACTATTTAACTAGACAACCATAGTTTAATTGTTTAGTTATATAGTATCATATCTATGTAGCTATGTAACTATATAGATATATAGCTATTTAGCTATGTGGCTATATAGCTTTGTAGATAGATATATAATATAACTATATATCTATTCTTGAAACTATATTTCTATTTTTTATGATTAGTTGCTGCACCCTTTAGCAAAAGTAACTTAATATTAACTCTTAGAAGTCGTGTCAAGGATTGTCAACCATTTTTTAACTCGTTAAAAACGCCCACGAGAAAAAATCACAATCAACTTTATACGAAGACGCTGATTGGTTAATACAACAACCAATCAGCGACCACTCTCACAAATAGACTCCGTCGTCCGGCAAATGGGGAATGATATTTGAAACTACTTCCGGTTACTCATCGGCAGTAGACAGCCGTGGCTTATTTACGACAGAACAATGTAATCCCTCGCTTACATAGAAAATAGAATTCTATTTCAACGAATAGAAAACAGCATTTGATAAATACCTTTTTTAAGCTCTCGATATTCTCTATATAGTAAAACTTGTACAATATTTTTTTGCTATCTTCACATGTGTAACCAATCTATTTTTACGTTTCCATTACATAAAAACAATAAATTTCCATTACATAAAAAAGCGCATCAACATTTAAACTTTACAAAATTTTTATAAAAGACCTACGGCTGCTTCAGTCTTCTAATAAATATTCATTATGCTGCCAAAAATCGATAAGGCTCTGTGGATTTTTATCATCCGGATTCGCGAAGCCTTACTAACGTAAATCGCGGATAAAAATAATTTATCAGACATTGGTCGCCTATTAGATTAACGGCTATTATTTATAATCATCTCTAGAAAAAGTCTCAGATAGTCTGAGACTATCTGAGAGACTATCTAACTCGATTTCTCTGAGACAATGCTCATTACACGTGTGACGTCATTCAAGATATGATCACTCATGATCACTCCTGATCGATGCAGGGAATCACTTCAACTGACAGATCATTTAACGCAACATTAGTTACATTAGTAATCGTAGACTAATTCGGGTTAAGATTAGGGTTAAGTTTTGTGAATCATAAGAAAATTGAAGTCATCTAATTATGCCACTAACTAATTATACTATACGTTCTATCAAAATGAAAAGATTGATTGATGCCCCACCCCCTCCCCCCATTCTCGCTCCCTCTCCCCCCGCCCCCCCCCCCTCTCCCTTTCTCTCTCTCTCTCTCTCTCTC
>JAQIXG010005239.1:0-11721 GCA_034700105.1 Oconnorella tubifera | reverse complement strand
TCAATTTGTTTTTATTTTTTATTTAGATTACACCAAATGCAAACAATATATAATACAAAATTAGTATACAATACAATTTATTATAATTTAATTATAACTTACTGATTTAATTACATTTAGTAAATGTTAACAAGTATTTAATTACTGTTGTATTATTTTGTACAATCAGATGCCAGTTAAAATCTTTATATGACTAAAGCACTATAGTACTTATATAATAAAATTAAAATATATATCTAAAAGCATGTTGATCGATAAGTATCGTTGTATGCTCTTTTATCTAATAATTAACTATTTTGCATAGAATATTAAGTTAAAGAATATAAATGACAACAAAATAAGTGGATCATCAAATTGAAAATAAAAATAATTCCATTACTGTTTCAACCGCTATGTTTTCATTTCTTTTGTTTTATGCATTTTTCTTTGTATACAAACGAATATATCTAAAAACTTTATTTTCGTTATAATATAAATTCAGTTTCAGCATGATGCCGGTAAAATTGACTTGATATTCCTCGTATATCTTACAGAGTTGATCGAAAGAAGTAACTTTTTCCTGTTGCGATTTATTTACTTCCCTCCCACTCTCTATATAGACTAAACTATTCAGTGATTGGACGGAAATCACGTGGTGTTCGGAGATGGGCGGTACCCTGGGGAGGTCAAGGACGCGATAAACCCGAAATAATAAAAAACATTCAGCATTCAAAATGCGATCCAGAAGATAGAATTATCTTTCGCTGTAGAAATATTAAGAAATTTATCAGCAGTTGACAAATATATATTCAATGTTTTTATTATGTTTGGTGATTTTTATTTCTTGTATCCAGTAAAGGAATAACATTAGAGTTATATGACTTCTTGTATCCTATCTTTTACTATCTTATTTATTATTATTATTTCGATCAGTGTTTAGAATAATTCAATGAAGAAAAATAAATCTTAGTATATTTAGACTGATAAAAAGGCCATCAGGTTTTTGCAAAAAAAATGTGTTTGCCCTTGTTAGATTGTAAATATTAACCTGTTTCTACTTCTTTTCAGTAGCGCTGTCAATTATAAGGAAACAAAGTTTTGGATTTTTTCTAGAATTGAAACTTTTCTCTTTAGTATCATAGGCATGGAATTTAGCTCTCATTATCAATTTACAAAGCAATATAAAGTCGCGCACCCTGTTTGATATATTGAAGTAGCCGTTGCGTATAATTCGTCGAAAAATAAATATTCAATCAGTGTTTCTTCCTTAAGTAAGATTAGTGTTGCCCCAATAAAGCTTTCCATGTCACTTACACTGATTTAACTTATGAGATAAAGTTATTCAACAAGTTAGGAATGCTTAACTTACTTTATGCATGATTAGTGGCTGGATATACTGGATGATACTCATTGCGATAAAGCAATGGATAGATATATACCGGTAAAGCGGAAGTTATTTATTGTCGCAAACTTGTAAATAATTAAATTTTAACTCAGTGTTTAATCTTGTTAAATCAACAGTTAAGTCAATAGTCTAACAGATATAAAGATTAGTCGAGTGGTTATACCATTGCATCTACGTTTTCTAGAAGATATTAGAAGCTAATTATACCATCCATATAATTAAATATGTACTTTCAACTACTGCAGAGATCATTTTATCAACTAAGATCGACTACAAATCGCTGCTAAGTTGAAAATACTTATCCATAGATCTTAGTCAAGCAGGACGCTTCATTCTTCGGATCAGCATGTCACATTGTCATTTAGGGACTAATCCATCAGTTCGTTAAAGAAACAGCACAGATTTTGAACGTCATGTTCCTGGCCTAAGGGATCAAGCAAGAACACTGTCAAGTTCTTGTATTGCTCGCATTCTCGGTAATTGCTACTCTCTTGGCGATGGCAGAAAATTTACCAGGGCTAAAATATTCACGCGTGATCCTTTTTGGGCGATAACGAAAATATAAGAGACTAATAGGGAGAAATATATTTTAGTTAAATTAGGCAAATGTTCCGCGGTGAAATTTGTATTCATTTTCACAATAGTAACTTCATAGTACTAAATATTTTTAGATTTTTTTTATTAATTTCTTTGATTGTATTTACTGCGAATAGAAAATTAAAGACGTCTTTCAAATGAAAAATGTCCATTTTAAAGATATTATAATAGTTTACTAATTTATTTACATAATTTATCTATGATAAAACATGATTTTTGTTTAATATAAATAGAAATAAATTTATCTCGAGATAGAACTATGTCTGTCGTATAATCAGACATAATTTCATATTTTGATTCGCAGCAAAGTGAAGTCTTGTGTCATAAGGCTTGGCATTTAATGCATCATAATATCTAGCAACATCATTTTCCAGCAATATACTATAGAATAAAGGCAAATCGCTGATCTTCCTATTTTATATTTTTTTCTTTCTCTATTTTATGAGCCATATTGTAATGTCAAGAATTATAATTGTTACTTTTAAATATTTTCTTCATATATGTCTTCAGTCATCAGTCTACATAATAACCAAATATAAAATATATACGTACATCATAACCAAATATATACGTACATCATAATCAAATATAATCTCTTTATAATATCATCTGAGCAGTCTTATTCATCGCTAGCAATTTTAGTTAAAAAAACTAAGACATCTTTAGCTATATTATCATCATTATTTTTATCAATGCTGTATCATTCTAGAAAAAGTCATAAAAGTGAATTTTTCTGAACAAGGATTATATAAGTTAAAAAAAAATTAGGTATAGCGTGAGTGATTGGTAACTAGAAAATGAGATTAAATTCAATACTTCGATATTGTTTTTCTGCATAAGAAACAATATCGAAATATTGTTTCTTATACAGAGTATAAGAAACAAATTAATAATTAAAGAAATCACGATTATATTATATACGACTATTAATTATCATTTGTTTTTTTATAGCTATAGTGACTTTGTTTGTATATATTGTAATACAAACTTTCATTTCACCAAATAAATATATTGCTTATATTAAATTATACATCTATTGTACAAATTTTTATTTCACCAAATAATATATTGCTTATATTGAATTATATATCAGAAACTTTTCATACTAAGACAATATGTTTTTTAAGGTTTGATAAATGCTATAGAAGCTGAAGAATTTGATTCAGAAATTGCGCCATGTGTGAACGACATAGTTTCTCTCTGGCAAGTTATTTATCAACTCTGTCCCTTATAAAAAAAAGTTAAAATAAGATATAGATTACAAGAGATCAATAACAATAAGAATTTGCATTATATAAAGAAGCTTAATTTTTCAAGCTGCAATTAGAAATTATTACAATTTTAGTACGATACACTAAACAGTGTTTTGTAGTATTTCTATAATATAATTACAAATATATTATACAATATATTAAAGGTATATCAATATATTATATTGTTTATATTCAACATACAGCTTTTTAATGATCTCGGAATTCCCATGTTATTAATATCTTATGAGAACTTCAGCTATCCTTATGATGTATGCTTGAAGTTTCAATATGAACGTAAACTGGTTTGTTTGTTTTTTAAATCGAATATATTGCAACGACTATTGTTGACCAGAATCATTTCATTTAAAGCGTTAAACCTATTCATTCAATGAAATATACATATAATCATCATAAATAAAATCTTAAAATCTTAATCTGATATTGATATAAATAAGAAGTCTATCGGTAAGTAATTTGATTCAGAAAATCATTATTATGATAATAACTTAAATAATGTTAATATTTAATGCTAATTAAATATTAACATTATAATAATTAATATAGTATTATGTAAGTAACATTAATATGATAATAACTTAAATAAATTGCAAAGAATAAACAAACAACGTGGGTAGCTCTACATTTTCGATTAGGATCAAGGTTATAACCTTACCTTTAATTCCATTGGATCATTTGATAAAATCTTTCAATTATTATCTTTAACTCTTTCATTTTATTTTTTATTATTCTCTACGTTTTCTTAAATTGTAAACTTATTCAATTATCTGAATTAACTTTCCAAATCGCGATATTTGCATTAAATTATCACAAAAAAATTTAACTCATTTTTAAGTTTAAGACTACAATAAGTAATTGCTTTATCTAAGCAAAAATATAGTGATCACTGATTCAATCTTTTATCATGATGTTCGATCAACGTCGATTAGTTTCTGTACTCGCAGCTTATATTGTTATTGACTCCACTCTATATCTAAACAGTTTAAGGGAAGTGTCACTTAGAGCCACTAAAGAGCGGCATGAAATAAAGAGTAGATTTCCTACGCTTTTAAGTTGACGTTTCAATATTGACTGAAAGCGTTGGTACCAATAGTTACTGCGTCTGTTTGAGGTAAAATCTCAGATTATAGGAGTAAAAGGAGTGTGAAATTTGATTAGGGTGAAACGGATTGATTTTTTAACTCAAATTTTTGTATTGATTAGTCTGGCTAAATCGCGTTTAATACGGAGTTATTAAATCTTGAATATCATTTATCTAATGGCGTCAATGATATACATCAAGTTTTCAAACATGATTATTCGTGTTTGAAAACTGAATAATCATGTGTTAAATTTTAAGATTGTTTTACATTTTTGTGAAAGAAAAGTAACACGAGTGGGATTGACAAATGGAAGATTATCCCCTACCCCCCCCCCCTACCACCTACCCTATATCAGAGATCCTATCCGTTTTATTATCTTAATTCCAAAATTGTTTAATTGGCTTAAATAGAAAAACTTAATAGAAAAATGAAGACACCTTATTCTACCAATAATAATTATTATTTGAATTATAATTTAACGACAATAAGAATTATGTCAATGATCCCGGATACATTTTTCTGAAATCGCTCATCAGCCCGAGTGGGAGTATATTCACTCGCGTTCTTGTCCTTAATGCGCTTAAATCACACATGAGCATATTACGATAAAATGCCACTGCGTCTCTTTCATCCCATATGCTAAGTTTCCCACCAAACGAGATCAGTCTGTATTTTTACACAGCGAAACATCGAAGAATTGCCTTCCCTCAGGACCCCGTTACAATCCTTCTCCATCATATAGAGAAACGGCAGCCTGCAGACGGGAAATAGTCTCGCATAGAGAAAGATAAGTCTATCAGTTAGAGACGAATCCGTTGAATATAAATGATCAGAATGCGAGCCAAGCCTTGTCGACGATCAAAATGAAATTTCGGATGAGTTGTATTGTCCTGCGTTTGACAGTTTTGTGACTTGATGAAACCTGTGGACTTTGCCAACCGTTTTATTGCATTCAATGGCGTTATTATTAGGATTGTCGTTTTTTAAAGCTTTATTTTGGATATTGATAACAAATTGTAACAATTCTGCGATTCTGATTTGAGATTTTTTGTAAAAATCCATGTTTTAAATTGTGAAAACAATTACAGATGTGAAATAATAAACCAAGTTTTTTGTAAATAGCGCAATTATTGCAACCTTCGTGCAATGCAATGCGGATAAAGGTATTGTTTCATATATAATTCAGTTAATCTTCATAATTATTTTTTGTTAGAAAATGCAAAAATACTGAATAGATCTACAACAAAATATGTCATTAAAGACCAGATTCAAGACATGATAAAGAATATATCACGCATCCGCATTAGCAAGATAACATTGCGGTTAAATTTAAATGTCATAAGAGTTATCATTCACCAATACTATATATGCATGGATAGAAAAAACCAAAAATAATTCCTCTGCATAAGCGTCAAATCGTATTAGTGTTTTTTATCGTTTAAGTTAATTTATTTAAGTCAGACAAATCGCTATAATTTTATCTATCTTTGTAAAAAATAAAACTTTTCACAGGTTAACAGCAAAACTGTTAGGACGCATATAAATAGTGTTTTGATCATCTTAGAAGAGACTGTAAGAATATTTACCCAGATCTTACATGCGCCAAAATTAAGATTTGCTGAATTCGCATAAAGATCTTTCTCAATAACTATCTTGGAGATTGACACACTATGTCAAAGATCAAAGTTTTTTAATCAAAATCTTAGCTACAATCTAAGATTTTGATTAAAAAACGACTAAATAAATTCTCCGCAGAAAGTCGTTTAAACGAGAAATATCATAGATGTGAACTACTCTTTAAAAGCCAGAAGTATCGGGTATCATGTAAAATAAGTCCAGTAAATGCGTGCATGCTAAAATAAACTTTCCTTCAGATATCATCTTTCGAGAAATATGTAAGCTAATTTTGAGCTAACTGTGAAATAGATGATTCAAAGCCATTAACATCAGTCGTTCTCGAGCGATCAAAGCGAAGCGATGCACTTTCTGCAGGCGCCAACAGCTGAATATTAGTAGTAAGATAGGTACAACTTTTATTTTAGTAAACAAAAGTAGAGTACATCAGTGCTCGCGTAGCTATATGAAAGAGTAATTTCAATAAATATTCTTAAAATATACTAAAAGAACTTTTATTTTAATAAAATTAAGAAATAACGACGGTATAAGGTTGAGAGCATAACTTTGACATTTCTGGATTATTTGCTTTAGTTAAGTTACTTTAAATTTTACTTTAAAATTTGAAATTGGTTTCGTGTTGTCAAAACACTTGCAAAAATCATATTATCACAATTTCTGATGACTTCATAATACTGAACATTTCGTTCAGCTATATTTTTATTTTTCTTTCATTAATTTTTTAGTAATCTATTTTGTTTTATTTCTTCTTAATTTAAGAGAAAAAAGATTTCTTAAACATTGCAGGTACTCTATAGATAATAGGACTCTAAATTCTAATAATTGATTCGTAATTATTAACTCCGCATTTAAAGACTATATCAAAAGAATGGACGCTAATAATTTGCAGTTTGGATCTTGTATAAAACATCATCGAATCTAAATAACCATGTAAATAAATATTATCCAGGCTACACGAGCACGAGTCTAGCGTGGAAGAATCGCAGCGGAGATTTATCATTTAGTGATGTATATAGTGCATCAACAAATTGAGAATACAAATGTATGTATCATTATAGGACAAAAATACGGCCGTGAAATGGCCATAATTGACTTTACGTACAATTAAAATTAAAAATATGTAACTCTAAATTGTTTACATAAAGCGATGAAGTAGGTGTCTTCAAAGATAATTTGAGCATTATTATGTCTATTTAGATATATATATTTTCATCGATAACACGATGTCAAGCCAGTACGCTATTTGATCAATCATTATAACTTACAAAAGTATTATAACGATTCATTTCAGGACACAATATTATGAAAAAAATGATTGAAAATAACTGCAGCCAGATTAAATCAATAGATAAAAAATCATTTCAATAATCAACTGAATAAATAAATATTTTGTGTATTGGAAGTTCAAAATTCCATTTTTAAAAGATATTGCACGCTTTCAACACGCATCGACAAACTGTGGTTTTTGTTCGTGAAGAAAACAAATATCTAACATCTCTGTTTCCTCTTCCTGACGCGTTTATTGAAGGAACATATCAAATACCATCACGTCATTGTGCGCTTCACTAGCATGCCATAAAGAACTTGTAACAGCAGAAATGCGCAATTTTATCGAGTATTTAGCACGTTCTAAATATTAATTCAAGCAAAAATTCTTGACAAGACTCATGCTTGTTGTTCACTAAATTTACAGTGATAAGCTTTTAACTAAAACCTTGATCGCAGTTTGATGTCTTATTATAACACTTTAATTTTCGTTTTTATGATGAAATGCTAAAATTCTGATATGAATTATTTTGGAAAAGGAAAAAGTACAATCATCAAAAATAAGCTTTAAATTTTAAGGATTTTTTAAGTGAATAACTCTCGCTATTTAAAACTATTAAGTTTTTTTGAGTAAACTTACCTCTCAGTAAATTAACAAATGTATTATTTTTTTAAATAAAGTCAATTCGCTAACTATTAAAAACACGACTATGAGCAACAAAGTCGTTTATTATTACGAGAAAAATTTCTTCTTAACAGAATTTTTTTATTTCAAGTCCATTCTTTATTCCATTTAGTCATTCCAGATTAAATGAAAATATTACGTAAATTAATTACGTAAAATATTACGTAAAAAAATATTACGTAAAATATTACGTAAAATATTACGTAAAATATTACGAAAATATTACGTAAATTTATTAGTAAATAATAAAATGGAAAACATATAACAAAAAATAAATCAAGTGCACGTATATAAATATCTTACAATATTTTAATCAAAGCATATATAAATCTTGCTAATTAAGATTTATATATAAGATTACTTACTAACTTACTAAGTATTTCCGTATGTGGACTACTCATCAAAGGACTATTTATCAGGGGAAAGATTTATGTATATAGTTCAGCAATACTTTGATGAATTAGTCAAACAGAATTTACTATTAAAATGTTAATACACTCGCAATCACAAAACTTAAGCCAGTTTATTTAAAATCACGGCAATATATGAACAGTCAGTGACTTGATGATTAGCCCCTTAATGAACAGTCTTAGATTAAATATTTCAACGAAAGTGGAAATATTGAATCTAACATTACATGATATATTTCGACTAAAGTCGAAATATCATTATAACTTACAAAAGAATTACGATTTATTTTAGCACACACTATTTAGACAAGCACATTTCGACTGAAGTCTAAATATCCTTGTAAGAAATTAAATATAACAATTACTTGACCAGCCTTTGTGTTCGTTTGAGTAAATTTCAAGTAAAAATAAACGAACATCTTAGCTTTAGTCCCAACACGCAACAGTTACTCTTCAATTAAAACACGAGAAAAATTACCTGATACCGTAATCGCAGTCTATTATCAAAACACTCCTATATGTATAATCCAATTTAAGGAAAATCTGTTACAGCGTAACCAGAACAACTAATGCATTGTATCCTTGTATCCCGCTAAAAGCTTTGTCGCTTTTTCGTGATCTTCTACTAACAGCGCTCATATAATGAATGGTCTACTTGACGCTGTTTCGAAGCCAGAGAATACGTCGCAATACGGTCGGAAAAAATCCTATCGTCTAATATACCCAGATCGCGTTGTATACGTGAGATATACGACTGTTGTATACATGAGTATGTATGTGCAACGACTATAGTATAACGGCCAAGGGATGCTCCAGGCTTGTACGGTATAAATCGAAGCATAAAAAAGACAACGTAGCGAAGAGAGGGAAATAGATATTACCTGTCAACAAGATGATATTTGTTGCTGTTTACCAGGGGATGGTTTAAAAGATTCGAATAAGGATCTATCCAAGGAAAAATTATTGACATTTATTCCGTGGATACGTTTAAATAAAACAACATCATATGTATCATAGAAGTAACGAATATACTCTAATTTACATGTTGTAATGCATCATTACATTTATTAAAGATATTCAAATACTTTAGTCCATAATATCATAGGATAGGCTCTCAGACACTGTATTGTAAATATTACTTTATAGAGAGTAGACATTGTTTCCCATTATTTGTAATTACATGAATATATAATATCTAATTGATATCTTAAGTGTTTAGTTTTGACTGCAAGTGGATGTTTCAATTGGGATAACGATGGTTGAATAAGTAGTGGTAGGAGATAGATAAAGCGTGACCCGTTAGGGTTAAGATTATAATGCTGATAAGGGTCAAAATTTGAGTTCGGGTTAAGATAAAGGTTAAGATTAAGCTTGTCTTTGGTTAGGGCTATGAATTGGCGGGGAAGTAATTAACAATAATCGTTGAAAAATAAAGAATAAAAAAGTCATCATTTTGCTTTTAAATATAATCCCCCGCGCGATCCCAAATTGAGTTTTGCGCTATTGTTCTTGATTTGAAAAATTCACGAATTAACGAAGAAATGCATTTTTAAATTAATGAAGCCCTATTTAAAATTCAAGCCGCCAATCTTATCAAAAATTCAATCAAAAAAGGAAAATTAGAAATACTAGTAAATTTTCTAATATATTAGAATCTTTCCTTCAATTATGTATCCGGGATGTAACTGTGTATTTGCAGACAAATCTTCAAAGTTTCTGACTTATATTATCATATATCAAATGAGTCGATCCTCAGACAAAGATGTATCGATAATTAGCATCAAGACCGATAGCAAAATACATGAAACCTTGAGTTTAAAGCGACAGTTAAGTTAACAAATATTGTTTATCTTAAGTAACGAGTAGATCATATATCAACTGAAACAAAATGATGTTGGATGAAAACGAGGTTAATTGTAACAGAAACTACAAAAGTAGATTTTTGTAAAAAAAAAATATGATAATCTTTTCTTGGTCGTCTTATCTTAGATATATGCCTTATCTTAGATAAGGCAAGTCGCTTTATAAAAGTAGGCTCACTAATTCTGAATTACAATGAAATAGTCTGATAATTATAATTAATTCACCGTCATTAATTAAACAATTGCATTCATCTATATTTGTTGCATTATTTGATAATTTTAAGTTGTAGCGTTCCCCCCTCCAGCGGATATAGATTCATCTCTAATAATCTTCTATAGCATTAGACCCTAAATAGAATCTTCAAGACGGTAGTTTACAATCTCCTGATGATGATGATTGATTGATGATAATTAGAGTAAAGATTTTGATCGCTGCAAAAAGAATCTTGTAACACACAGAATACAACTATACTCTGAATTCTATAGTGGAATACTTTTAAGCTTTCAAAACTTTTCAAATTTAATCAGCTGTTGAGCACTTATTTTACTGCGGTGTAACACCAGGTGTGTTTTTGAAGTGTTCCTATAATAATAATTGTAATAATTTCTTCAGTTTAGATAATATAATGAATATGAACTATGGTCGCAATGTACTGAGACGTTGAAAATGAGCCTTTCTCGTCTGTATTTGTTTCTTTATCGTAATATCACGCATCTGTTGAAGTTGACTTTGCAAGAATAACTCCTTGGAGCAACACGTGCGTTGCAGGAAACATAAAGCGAAGAAACAAACTTGTAAGCGGAACTATCTCACTGACAGCTGCTGCAAATGACGACCCAAGATGATCTTTGGTATAATAATTAATATAGAACAAACATGTGTCGGAATCATGAATTTGATAAATAATATAAATTATACAAAGCATATTTAATAAAATTAACAATTTCGAAAAGCTTCAAACTATGTGATTGAATTCTAATATGGATAGGCCTACTTATCAAAATGTTATTTTGTTGAAATTGAAGTTCAAACATTATAATTTTGCTTAGACACTTGTGCAGAGTGAAACCTGTCATGGTGAGCAACCCCTCCCTTATATCATAATATGGGTCAGGGAGCAGATAAGATATAAGTAATATGGTCCACAACAGTTTAGAAACAATTGGATGAATAGCAGTAAGTGATTGTCGAAACCAGAAGAATGAAAAGTTTATAAGCCAATCATACATCAACCGAAGAAGACAGCTGAAACAATTGAACTCTCTGCCAGCAGTCATTCTCTCTCCTCACCATCAGTAGAAATCCATATAAAAAGAAGTCTCAAAAACTTCTCAACAATTCGTAGCCAGACTCGCTTCCAGACTCACGGTCAGATCCGCATCCGAATCGCCCAGACCTACGGAAGCGCTAAAAACACTCTGCGATCTCTCGCGTGGACTCGGAAAGCGCTGCGGGTCTCATTGAGAGCAAGCATAGATAAGTTAAGTTAGATTAAGTTAGATTAAAACTAAGTTAGATTAAGAACATT
>JAQIXG010005238.1:0-11723 GCA_034700105.1 Oconnorella tubifera | reverse complement strand
AAAACCGAGCCTGAATCAATAATTGCTTGCGGTAGAGCATTCCAAGGATTGCGAACCCGTCAACTAAAAAAACATTTTCTAATATCTAGCCGGACATTTATTTCTACTTCAGAAAAATCGCACAAATATGCTTTTTTTTATCAAATATATAAATTATAAATCTTTTTTTTCTTAACTATGTCATGCCTTTTTCAAAAACATAAGAAAAGAAATTCGCTGTACCACTGTCAACATCTTAAACCACAGCTCAGTTCTTTCCTTCAACAGTATTCCATTACCATCAGCTTTCCTAGATGCGCTTATAAAACTAATGACTCAAACATAGGGGCAATACACGGTATGACTTCCCCACACCGTTATTTGGATTCCTTGATATGATTAAAAAGTAATGACCAGTAAATTTAAATCTGTGTATTCTGAGTTAATTTTCTCTAGTAATTATTTATTAACGGCCAGAAATATTAGCTATATGATTTAAAAAATTCTAGGAGACTAGGACATTGTCGCAGTAAAATTTTCAATAACGAATATAGTAATCATACGCACAATATAAAGTTTCAACAATATAACTACTTATAACCAAAATTCTAGTTTTTTTAACAAAACAGATAAATTTATTATCTCTTTGGTGCTATTTCTATTAAATAAAATTGGATGCTAGTTCAAATTACCCCCCCCCCCCCATCCATTAGTAAAAACTCTTATACCCTTACTTAAAACGTCCGTCCTCTAATGCCGGAGTTGACCTCGCCTTTTACCCAGTTCGGTAAAACGCGGCATAAATTACTGACAGAGTCCCATGTCTCATATTCTCAATATTTGCCTTGGAATGTAAGATATTCATTCTCCCGAGCTTGTGCACGTTACAACAGAAAACAATTAAAGCCGAGAACGGATTATTTCAAGACAAGCTAATCCGTCGTGTCGTTTTCGCAAAGGTACAACGAGAGAGAATATTTTAAAATATAACGTCTTTTTTATTTTGAAAGTAGTATAAACTGCTCGTGAAAACCATAATTGAGATAAGTTTGAGAGATAGACGCTACCAGTTCTGAAGGAGACCAGAGTTTGAATTGGTTGATCTTAATTTAAAGTTTTACATGTAGATTTAAATGTACACGTAAACTCTGATCACCCTAAGGACGCCACTAGCAAAATCGTACATCCTAGGAATTTCAATTTATTTGAAAAATACTGACAGCCTATGTTGAATAAAATAAAATACTTATTGGTCAATAGTCTTACGATAATCCTTTTTCTTAATATAAATTCTATTATTTACTAGTCCCGTAGGCCGATTTATTATATTTAAAATATAATAAATCGGCCTATTAATTAGGTATAAAATACCTAAATAATAGGGCTATGATTAATTCAATACTCATAATACTCTCAATAGACTTTCCTGCTCTAAATTATAAGTAAAATATTATATGTTGAGGCCGTCCCTCCTCATGCATAACATGCCGTCACAGACTTTTAAAGGCAAATTATTTTACTATCTTGCAGACCTCATTAACCCAGGATTTTAGCAAGATTCCAAGGCGTCGAGATTACTAGCATGCTTTTAATCAATTAATGAAACAATTAAAATTGTATCTAAAACTTTAACTATTTGATTCCTTTAATTTTTTCTAAGACTTGTAATCTGAAGCTGTACCATAAAGTTTCAGATTACCAACTTGCTCAAATTTCAGTTGTGTCCAGTAATGTGGAATCAATTTTGAAGTACTCATTTCAATTAATATATGCAATAATTAAATGTTTCTTTGAACTGATACCAAAAAATCCTTTTATATAAATCTATACTATAATACACCTCACAGATATAACGATGAAAAAAATACAATTAAAAAATATAAAATGCTGCATAAAACATTATATATAAATACTGTATAAACACTCTACAATCATTTATATGTGTAAATATATACAAATGAATATAATATGAATATAATATATAATTACATATATATGTGTATAAAAAATGCTTTTCACAGTAAAATTATAATCTGTTACCTCTCGTTTGATGAAGTTTTCCTGTATGTCAACTGGATCCATAAAGGCCTCAAACTGACACTTGATATCTCTCATTTCACTGGCCCCATCACCCGGCCCTGATCTATGGGGTGCCGTGTCCAGGGCGGTTGACCCCGTCCAGGGAGAGTGATGGGGGGTCCTGCAGCAAGATACGGGTACGAAGGATTCCTCCATTGTTCTGTTAAACCAAGCGCTGTGGTGAAAATCATTAGGACCTATAGCGCCGCAGCAATTCATCTAAAATTAAATTTGTTTTAAGTTTGTTATAAATTAAACAGGTTTAAAAAGTATTCAAATTAAGTGTTCTCTCTTCAGTTATGTTTATTACTAGAAATAATTATGTTATCAATTAAACAGGTTTAAAAAGTATTCAAATCGAAGTATTTTCTTATTGGCAATGTCTATTACGAGCAAGAATTATTTTACTAAGCCAAATGGCATTGCTGTCTTGATGTAATCTTCTCTAATTGAAAGATTATGTAATGATTGATTGAGTGTCATAGTTAGATGATGGATGTTTAAGTCTCTAGAGTTAGTGTCCGTCCTCAAGAATGTCAATGAAGTAACATAAAGAGAGTCAGCAACAAATATCAACAAGGCGACTTTTGCGTTTGTAAGAATTTAGTTTTCATTGAGTGCAATTGTTGACTTTTAAAAGTAATATAACAGTTAATATTATATTAATTATTATTAATAAATCGCATGACTAGATAGTCAAATAACTATCGAATGAAAATATACAGCTTTTCTCTAAATTGTTACTATTCTTTAAATGAAATATGTTTCGTTATGAAGTGATTGATATACAGGTATTTTTGAAAACTATTCATTGAAAACTATTGAATATAAGTATAATTTTAGTAATTGATTAAATTGTTAATTTACATCAATCTTAAATAACTATAAAAAAAATTGTAATTTCATTTATAAAAAAGGTTCGAAGATAAAGTTATAAAAACAAAATTCAATGTGGTTCGAAGAAAAAGTTCTGAACCTCATAATAAACAAATAAAAACATTAATAAACAATTAAAATAGTACTTAAAATTACTCAATTAAACTTCACTTGTTATAAGCTTTTTATAATATTAATTTCTTTTGAAATAAATAATCACTTTTGAGTCTTGACCTCAACAAAAATAACTTTGAAAAAACTGAGGAATATGTTCCACAAGAATATTTATATTTGCTAATTGCTAAGCAACTTTTTATACATAAAACTTAAAGGGTTTAAATCTACAGTACGACAATCTAGTAAGATCATGCAGCAGTAAGATGATCTATATACTAAACTACATTTATTTACCATAACATGTAGGTGATCCCAAGCCAGTGTAACTTTATCCATTCGCTCCGTTTCGTTACTTAATAATCCCAACGGGTTATACTCATAACGAATTTGATGCCGAAGATTGATCATAATACTTTCACCGATCTGTATCAAATTATAATTATGATCAAACTCTTGATTCTAGGACGATTCGTCAACGGACTGTTCGTCAAAAACCATTCTTAGAACGGATGATTCTTAAAAGCCCCAAACCCTAACCCTTACCCTAACTCTAACCTTAACCCTAACCCTACCCTAACCCTAAACCAAATCCTAACCCTAAACCTAACGAATATCTTTGACGAACAGTCCGTTGACGAATCGTCCTTTGACGAAACGTCCTCATACTCAAACTCTGAATAGTTAACATTGCAGTATTTAACTTTGTGCAGAGTTGCAAATGAGCAACTCTTCTGTTTATTGTTTTACGTTAAACTAAATATAACTAAATTTCTGAGTTACAGGATATAAAAACATTTTCATTTTAAATATCACATAATATACAAAAATATTAGCACTTACTCCACATTTCGTAACAATTCCTGGCAGTGAAAATCGTATTAATATAAATTATAAAATAAGTTTTTTCTTATAAGAATAATGCCTGATATAAAAGCAACCGGATCGCATTACTCCAAATGACACTGAGTCAATAACATGGGTAAATCTCTTGTAAGCTTATAATGTACTCGACAAATCCTGGGACTTAGTTGGTTTATTTAGAAGTAAAGAATATATATGACAGGATGACAGAAACTTTTCAAAGACATTTTCAAAGGCAACGCTTTGTAGATTGCCATACAGCGTTTTAACAGTGTCTGTTTCCAAGGCAGCTTTATTGTGTCCCATGACTCCGAAGTGTAGCTATTCCAAACTACTCTTTTTATCCACTCCATTTTGTTTCAAATTAAAGAAATAAAAAATAAAATGAAATGCTTGGTATTTTCAAAATACAATCAAAAGTCGTTGATAAACACTATACATATTTTTTTAATTTGAGTTTAATATAAATTTCATTAGAATCAACAAGATGAATGTGAATAGAATGATAGTAGTTTATCTGAGTTTTGATTATAGTGAAGAAATTCACCTAAATTCATTTTGTTCGTCTACAAAAAAGCAATGTCAAAGTCTCTACAGCTAATTTACTTTTAATGCATTTTATTGATTGATATATCCTTTGAAATATTCACGTTTACAAATATATTAAATATTCCTGTGTTGTTTAATAAATATAATGAAAATACTGTTACAATAAAAATATTTATTTAACACTAAATTAAGAGAAATTTTAGGTTTTTAATAATAAAAGTTATACCATACCTTGTTCCTAAACTTCATTGCAACGACTATTATTCCAATTTGACCAAATATGTACAAAACGAGAAAGAACGTGTACTGCAAGCAAAAAAACAAATAACAATGCAAAATAATTAAATAATCCATTTATTTAAATTTAAAGAAGTCTTTAAAATTCTAATTCAGTTTATTATAGTAACCAATATTGCAAAATAGACAGTGAAATTTATTCAAATTGGTCAAATCCAAAAAAAATCAATATTCTTTAGCAGGAAACCATAGAACATACACAAATAAAAATAAACACGTTAATACGGTAGTACATAATTTATTAAGTGTGCATGATAATATAAAATTACAATTTACCATCGTAATTACAATGTACCCTGATTTTTTAACAATTGCAGTTTAAGACTATGAATGCGCTTAATAATGAATCGAATTTTATAACAAAATCGTAAATTTATAAAAAAAATAGCAGCCATTGACTGATATAATAGTCGACCCTTAAACGAAAGAACTGAGACATTGGATGGACATATTAAGGCCTATATTCAATATTAGATGTGACAGTTTGACTAATGTCTATTTGTCAACGCATTAGTCGTGTCCATCTATCTTTTAAGCAACGCATAAAAAATCACACAAAAAAGAATAATTCCTGACATTATTTGAGATGCGTGTTCGTGTGTGTTCGTGTGTGAGTGAGTGTGTGTGTGTTATTTAATAAAATGTTAGTTGTAAATCAACTAAAATGTTGATGTAGTTACAGTTACTGTATATTGTAATAGATTAATTTACATATAGTTCGATATTATAATATTGTATACATGCTATAAACAAATATCAATCGATACAATTACAATCACCATATCTAGACTACACTTAATAAAACACAAAAATTCAATTAATTCTGGTGATTCTATAATTGTTTAAAAAAATGTTATATTGTGCTCAAAAGCAATCAAAGATACCTAATAAATGCGAGTCAAGCAATAGAGTCAAAGTTAAAGATGCTACTTACAAAACCAAGAAAACAGACGCTCTCCGTACACGATCCACAGCATCCAAGAAAGCCTATAACAATCATGACACCTCCCACGATAACGAGAGCCAGGGGAATGTTGTTGAAGATAATCAAAGGATCAGTCATATTCTCCTTCAGTAGAATCCCATAAGGTAAGGATTCTTTGAAAACGTGAAGCCAGATACCAAGCGCTAATAGACTCCATCCGCATGCCTGTAATATTGTTATTATTACACAACGATATATAATTCATACGTTGCATTTCAAAGTTGATGAGAGACAATGAATATATGGATAGCGATAAAAGAAATGAATGTAGATGGAAATATTACATTAAATGAAAGAAAAAATGCGGAAGGAATGTTATAGGTTGAGTTACAGAGAGATTCATAAATAAATGCAAAAATTGTCAATTAATGTCGAGAATGTGATAATAGCATATATGTAATCATAAAAATGATGACTTTAGATTTAGACAATAAAACTAAATAATTTAATCGTGCTTAAAAGAAGCTTTACTTATGAACCTTGATTTGCTACAGACTATAGTCATTGCAGTAATTCAATCTTAATAATAAAATACAAGCGAATAAAAATAAGTTCATTAATAAACTCTATATTACTGTAACAAGCTTAACTATGTTTTTACCCTTTAAAAACCATGTAGAAGTGTAATATAGGCATTGTGCTGTAATATAGAAATAACACGAGAGTGATGATAGCTATAATTTTTGACTTGACGAAATGGTGAAATATTGTAGAGCGCTATTGAACGATCGACTATGCTATAGGTAATCAAGGAAAGTTGACAGATTCTAAAATAAGGTCACGTAGGTTGATGGATGGTTGGATGAAAGCAGGGAAATCTATAGCATGAAGAATATTGAGAATAGAACGAAATTATTCAGGACATCGGAGACTTAAAAGTGCCTCAAATTTTCACTTTGGATTATAATCATAAAGTAAATTCAATTATCAGTAGAGTTAATCTCGTAGTGAGTGCAGATCAAATTTATGCAAGAAAGATGTTGTTTTCATCTTTGAAATGAATTCATATATGGGTATTTATTCAGAACATTTTAACCATGAATGTGTAAATAAATCATAGAAAGAAATTGAATACTTATTTCTTTAATTGAATTAAACAATTTCATATATTAGAGCTTGATTGAGAATATGTTCTTTCAAACGAGAATTTATCATTTAAATGTAAAGTGTATAAATAACCGATTAAAATGTCTGTTAATAAAAAATCTTAATACAATTTAACAATAAAATTCGATAAAATCAACAGTTTGCAATCGCAAAATTCTGTTCGAAACAAATGACTTTTTTCGCCGAAAACAAGACTTTGCTGCTGAGTATATAAATTTATTTTCTAAAATCCACAGAAAATGATGTCGCATATAGCAACAAGCTGCTAAAACCGATAATTCTGTATTTATTGACCAAGAACAACATTGCTCTGTTGATTCGATTTGATCAAGTGTTTGCGATGGCCGTTTATGGACGATGCCTTGTTAAACATTGTTTGCGAAAGCAAGCTTTTCATCGAAGATGAACGTTAAAAAGATATGTTAAAAATATGCAGATGATAAATCAACAAAAACGTTCAATTATATGCCTATATTGTATAAGATGCCGTTTAGCATGGTAATCGATCGTTATAAATAAACTAAAAATAAACTTCACTAAAAGAGTTCACTAAAAATAAACTTTTTAGTGAACTCTTTTTTAATGCTACATTACTTACTGAAAAAAATACTGAAATATTTATTATAGTTTTAAATCGTTTTAATATCCTATAATCAAACGCATGTTTGAAAAAAATTTCAAGACGAAACACTGTCTCGAAATTTCAAATAACTAAAATCCATAACTGCAAATACACTTGCGTATTAATTAAAAAACAACTAAATACTAATATTTATTACTGTTATAAATATTTTGCAATATGATTTACATACAGTAAGTTATTGTATAAAGCAGATAAATAAAAAAACATCGATCATATATCTTACAACAAAAACTATATTTATTAAGACAAGAAATTAAATAAATTCGTATACTGATAGTTACAAAGACGCAACATTCAATAAATAGTTTGGATTTATTTCGAATTCAGTCAAATTGACCGATCATGACATTGGTTTCATCGTCTCAATAAAACTTTGATTGAAATCGACGTCAAATCACTAGCAAGTTTGAGGACAATCATTCAAAGACATTATTTTAAACATCAAATTAAAGCATTAATAACCGGTGATTGATTGCTAAGAAGAAATGAAAATTCGTGTCAAATAAATAATACTATATCCTAACGGTAAACTACGAGAAAGAAATACAAATTCTTGAATGAACTATGATAGAATTATCGTTACTTACACCGGAGGACACCACATTAGATTAGGGTAAATGGATCGCAGTAAAAAATGAAGCCTACATTGGCAAAATCAGTAAACAGATTTAGGAGAGGTACTGAAATTACTCTCTTTTCACTATTCAATCTCGTTAAAATGTTAAGAAAACAAAACCTGATAATTTTTGATAAATATTTTTTTTTAAGTAGTTTTTTCCTTTACACTAAAATACTAACATTTGTTAAAATGTTATGAAAACCCAGTCTGATAATTTTTTGCTGATCTGATAAATACATTTTGTAAATCAAATCTTCTTTTATTCTACAACATCAACATTTAGACAGAAGGATAACGATTCTTAACAAAGTTTATTTTTTATAAATCTTCTTTCTCAGATCCTATTTTATAAAAACTATTGGATAAATTTCTAAGTCAACTGATCCACCATTTCACCTTCAGCTAAATTCACCACTAAAAGCGGCAGTGCTTGATTCACTAAGATCGAGAAATCAAGGGCGCTTATAAAATCGCTTACAAGGCCTCTGCTGAAAGTTCCCAAGGCTCACCGTGAGGATGCTCAACGGAGCTGTAGGTCGATACATTTTACTCCGCCACAAATCACCGAGTAATGAAATTCTTCGCGGTATCCAAGCTCGACGACAATGTCGCTCGCGGCAGCATGTATTCAATTATTAACTTGTCATTGATTTATTTCTCTCGGTTAGCTTGATCTCGCGCGTGTGGGATCTCTATTGTACCGTTGCGGTAAACCAGCCGGATCTTTCAACAAGGACGTAATGAACTCTGCAACGTTTTAAGCGGAGACTGCGCATGTTAAAAATCACTTGACTTTGAGTTGAAAGTCGTCTGAAGTAATTACCGATCGACTTATTGGACAAAAATGGAGTTTTTGCTCATCGAAAAATTGATAAATCAGAGTTATGTCATTTGTTCCAGCGACGAATATTCGCGCGATGTTTTGTGGCGATGTAATGTCGATAGATAAATCTTTTACGGATAAATATCTGTCAACTCGTAAGTGATTTCTGTAATGGGATGGGAAGTGATAAAAACGGAATGCGCTGTATCTCAAATGTTTGACTGATATTGAAAAAATAATGAACGATTTTTATTGATTACTTTGTTGCTTTTGCAAGTAATATCTTAACAAAAACACTTAGTGAAATCCATAATGAGGTCCATAGTCTTACCCACCATTAATAAAGCTGTAAAATATCTATATATGTAGATAATTTATTAAATAATATAGCGTAAAAGTAAATAGCCTAAATTGTGGTAAGGTTAAATTTAAATTAAATCTAATTACGAGTTCATTAAGACTTTTGAATATATGTTTATAAAACTATTCAACTATAAAATTCAGTTAAACATAACGGAGATCATATAACGTTAAATATAAATTACTATTTAATGACTGGACTCTGTCGAAAATGTTTAGCTTCAAGAAATTACCACACAAAGTAACTCTAAAACAATAATAGCAGGTTACAAAGCATTGTGGCAGCTGCTACCATAATAATAAATTTCACATAAAACACAACAGCTTCTAAAAGCAAATTGCATCCAATGAATTAGCTGCAGTCATTATTTGACGTGCAATTTTTTGATCTTGGTTATTGTGAATTCTCACGGTTAATAATAATCTACGATTATTACTGTGGATAAGAAGCAATAATCATGAAACTTATCACTAATTAGTTTCTACAGTATATAAAGAAACTCAACAAAATCTAATTTAGAATATGTTATATATTCCGGCTTTGATCTATTTTGTAGGCCTATTATTAATTATAAATGCGATATCTTTATTACAAATAAAATGCTCTATTTTTGCTTATTTTGTCAACGTTTACAAGCAATGCAATTTATTTTATTTGAAAAAGTATAATTGCAAATAAGTTAGAATTAAAACGAATAAAAATAAAATGATAGAATTTAATACAAATGATAATATTTAATCCAGGAATACTGAAAACAATTGACTTTAAGTAGATCATTTCAATTAATTGAAGTGGGTACAAGCGGCGATCAAGCTTTGCTATAAATAGCAAATAAAATATAGAATTATTTGTTCTGTAAACTTATAAGTTAATATAAGCCCGCAGTACAGGAAATAATAAATATAAAGTAATGAATAATAATGCGATAGTCTATTGACATGATTAATTTAGGTAGGTTAACTTTAGTATAAAACAAATTAAATCTCACTTATTAAACAATTTAATACTGGAATGGTTGCTATACAAATTCAAAATTGTTACAAATACATCAAATCTCTTTTGTTTCTATATAAAGCAATGCCTACATAAGCATTTAACATAATAACCTCGAATAATAAGATGATTGCTTAAAATCATTTCGTTGATTTAATTATTTCTAAAATATTTTAGATCACGCATTAAGTAAATCAATAACATGCACATTGCACAATTACGAAACAAGTTATACAAAATAAACAAAAGTATCTCGATGCACAAGACCGAGATATGTTGAAAGATAGATTGTTTCATGAACACTGCGTACGTTTCATTTAATACTCGTGTAAAATCCTTATGATCAGGTTTATAAAAGTCAAACATGTACCTAAAACTAGCTAATGACACTGCTTTTAAAATTTCATATAGAAATTCATTGAAAAAAGATGTGATTACATTGCTGAGAGAATAATAATAATTTCATGAAAATTCTCGACATCATTTTTAAAGAATAAGCCTGTCGAGCTTTTATGCAGCTAATAAGAGTGATTACGGAAGTCAATTATATAGTCATCTGTCTTCCTATTTAAGATTTTGACTTATGACTTGCTCTCGTGACATCATAAGCTATAAGCCATCGCAAGTCAAATCTACTAATTATTTTTATCTGCGTCCAGTACCTATAAATAGGTTTTGATGTTTTAACAGCAAAATGAGTCTCGATGTCAGTTACAAGAATAATTATTGTTCGAATTTTGAAATTAAATCTTATCACTACTATCTTCACAAACTTAATAGACATATAAGCTAAATATTTACCAAAAACATGAGTATAAACACATCTTATTCTAAAGCTTAAAATAATAATAACATGAAAACTCTATCATAATACCATGCTTCATTTATCTCACAAACTGCTATAGTATTTCATTATGTTATTATGTCAAAATTACACACGCTTCGTCGCTCTATTATAATGAAATCTGTTTACGAGCATCCAATGCAATACGTATAGCAACACGTATATTATGCAATAAAATCAAGTGATCATGCGCGGTACAATTTATAAATCTCGCTCTCAATGTTGCGGAATTTGTTTTGCAAAACAAAGATACATAAACAGATAAAAGTACTCTGATAGTCACAATTATATAAGCTTCAAAACTTATAATCTATATTATATATGTTTGTATATATATATACGTGTTATATGTTACATATCTATGTTTTTTTGATGTAGGTTTACTTTAAGCTTTCATGTAGATACAATTACTTCGCAGTATGTAAATAACTTTTTCGATTTAATTCACTTGCAATTAAATTTTAAGACCTTCATTTGCAGTCTGCAGTGGCTAAAACTGAATTTGATGCACTATAAATAAAGTCATAAAAATGTTTAGCATTGTCGATTCTACACTGCACAGTATAAACGAAAAATGATGCATACTATTA
>JAQIXG010005237.1:0-11723 GCA_034700105.1 Oconnorella tubifera | reverse complement strand
GGTGCAGTGGGAGGGGGAGGACGTGGGGGGCACCAGGGGGAGCATCAGGGGGGTAGGGGCGGTCACCATGATGGGCAGGGTAGGGGGGCGGGTGGGAGAGGGGGAAGGGGTGGGAGCAGGGGTAGGGAGGGGGGTAATAAACAGTAAAATAGTATCGGAGTTTGATAATTTTTTGTATTTTTGAACTGATACAGCATTGCATTGTAATATTGCATTGCGTGTTAATATTGCATTGTAATATTGAATTACATTGCATAGTAATATTGCATTACATGTTAATATTGCATTGCATTGTAATGTTGCATTACATTGTATTGTAATATTGCATTGCATGTTAATATTGCATTACATTTCATTGTAATATTGCATTAAATTGCATATTAATATTGCATTACATTGCATTGTAATATTACATTGCATTGTAATATTGCATTACATTGCATGTTAATATTGTATTACATTGCATATGAAAGGCATGATAAATATTGCTGGTTAAAGAAATAACTATGAAATAAATAGAAGTAAGATAGATAAGAAAAATTAGATAAGAATGTTTATAATTTTATGATGTTTAATTTATACAAATCATAACATTGCATAAGTCTTGGTTTATGTCATTTGTTCATCACTTTGGCCAAGTGATCTTAGTAGATTACTTGAAATGGAAAGTTTCAGGTTCAAATCTCGTGTGATTCGCAATATTTAGCTTACTCGCCGCACCATTTAGCAAGGCGCTTAATTTAACTATGTCTATGATGCCATTTATGTTCGGTTTGAACAAATTTTCTTGTTTTTTAGTCTTTACAAGTGATTAGTATTTCTCGTATGCAGAAAGTATACGAACATTTGTTTCAACATTTTCAGTTAATTTATTTTTAGTTTAAGAACTGCGAATTAATAGTTTTTTTATTTGATAAAAGACTTCTGTCGCTAGTAAAACGTGTTTAATTTTGCAAATTATCTTTAATTTTAAAAGGTTTTGCTTTGTAATTTACAATTTAAATTTTCTTCTTTTAATCTAAAATAAATTATATACATTGGTATGTTAAATCCTAAGTTTTCAAATCCTTATACTTGCTTTAAAATGAAAGATTTTGCATCAGATGCCTCCCCTCTCTCCTCTCCCTCCTACCCCCTCCAACTCTTCATCTCCCACTCTGCCCCCCTCCCCTGCAACCCCCCCTCCTCCCCCCCCAAAAGAAACTTACTTATATCACTGACTACAGATATTGAAAATTCCGCCAAACAATATATCTGTAAATAGCACATGTAGACTAAATATGTAAACAAACTAAATTTTTACGAAAAATTATCAATGTAAAATTGACCGGTGGCTCAGCTGGAAATTAATTTGGGGGTGGCAAGGAGTGGGTTCTTTCCCCTCCCTGAGTTTGCTAAACATTTTTAATATGTATTTAAATGAATTTTATGCTAGTTAAACTGCGCTGTGTTTTGATAAAAAAATGTCCAGTTGCGTAGGCAAGGGGGGGGGCTAAGGGGTTTTAACCATCCCTCTCATTTTGTGGGGGGTAAAATATTTGTTTGTAATGTTGAATGCGAGTTTACTGTTAACATCCCCTTTTCACAATTTCACAACAGTGAAATATTTTTTCATTGAATACATGTATCCGGAGATGAATGCAAGTAATTGGAGACGAAAAGCGGAGTGATATTCTAAGAAAGGTCATCACCTGTCAATTTTTGAGAAAAAAACCCCACTTAGTCAATTCCTGGCTGCGCCACTGAAACAATATGTCAATTTGTTTATGTCTCTAAATAAATCACCTAATAATCATCACACAACACTTAACTTAACAGCATTGTAAGAAATAAGACGATTTCGGATGAGCAGTGTTCACTATGAAGTGTTAGGTATCAGCTTACTCTTTAAAACAAAGTGTCTACATACATTTACATGCGCACTACTTATTGACCTACTACAGACAGTGCCGGATTTAGACCTTGGGGGGCCTGAAACACTTCTGCAAAAGGGGGCCCCAAAAATCAGAAATGACAAATTTTTTAAAATTTATTTACATACTACATGTTCATTTTTAAAGTCATGACCTTTTTTTTTTCTTTTTTGGTTGTCACTACATTTTTTTGGGCTGACTCTTAACATTTAATTTCATTCAACTGTACAGCAAACATTTATCATTCAAAAAAATATTCGTCTAAATCTCGGGGGGCCCCTTTGGCCGGGGGGCCCTCAGCACTTGCTGAAAGTGCTTCAATGTAAATCCGGCCCTGACTACAGATCATATAAAATGACATAATATACACTTACTTTTTAGAAGTAGCAAACGTGTCAAAACAACAAGCCTATCGGAACTGTTAAAATAGAACTACGATGTGCGGGGTGGGGGGTATCATAAAAGTTTTTCTTTCATAAGAAAAATATATTTGTTACGTCAGATCGAAATTTAAGAAATCGTAAAAATGCGATTATTTATACTTTTATTAAAAAATACGATTTAGGTTTTAAATTTTGTACCATCAAGCCCTTAATTCAGTGACAGATCTCTAAAACTATAACGGGTACATATCATGAAAGTCATTGGGTGGGGGTTGGGAGGGGGTATTAATACCCCTCCCAACAAAATTATGTATAAAGAAAAATACAGTGTTTGAAAATCCCTGCTGAACAAAATAAGTTAATAAAATATAGTGTAAAATTATGAAAAGAATATGATACGTTGATGATATTAAAAAATATACTTATGCCATTGAAAAAGTTGCAGATTGTCTAATTTTATTTTTGCTCCCCCGGGGCCCCATCCCCTCCCCCTCGTTTTTAAAAACAGAAATGATGATAAACGCAAAAAGGATAAATAGTTAATATTCTGCATTGCTTTGAAATTCGTTATATAATACCGATCCTAATATATAATTCCTTTTTAGTTACTGAATATCAATGTTTAATGAAAATAATAAGCTTACGCCAAACAGATTTTTTATATTATATTATTTAATATTAAAAAGAACCATTTAATCGAAGAAAAATCTGCAATAGAAAGTTAACATAATAGGAGCATTCTTTTACTAAACATTTAATTATCATCAGCAAAAATTAATTTTAAGAATAATAATAACAGCGAGATCAGTTTAAGATAAGCCTAGCAATAAATAAATTATAACTAAGGTCAGTAATTTATTCTAGTTTTTATCTTGTCATAATTTGTATATATTGCAATCTCATTAATTCTTGACAACAATTAACAGTTTTTTGGTCTATCACATGCATTTATAAATATATCTTTTATTTGCTTTAAAAAAAGATATATAAATTCGTAATTCATTCAAAATGCAGTACAAACATATTAAAGAGAAAAATAAATAAGTAGTTAAGTAGATTTATGCTTGTCTATAGGCTTCTTATCACATGAATTTTTTTTAGATATTTTTCATTTTAGACATTTTGTTACACTATACATTTTTTATTTTTTTTTCATTTTTTTACACATTACACATTAGCCAACATTGTTTCACACACCTTTTTATATCACATTATTTCAGATGAAAACCAGCATTGCAGCAGCTGCAATTTTCTGTATCATATTTCTTGATTTTTATTCATTAAATGATGCCACTCGCATAAATCCTCACTCTATAGAGTCACGGTGGACTCAATTTAAACTAAAGTATCAAAAGAAGTACGCAAGTCAACAAGAGGATGCATACAGGTTAGCACAGTATACACAGTGCCGGATTTAGACCTTGGGGGGCCTGAAGCACTTGTGCAAGGCGGGCCCCACCAGCGATATTAAGTTATAGTTTTTTTAATACCATATCTAATATCTCACACGTGTTGATTTTGAAAGCGACGACCTTTTTTTGGTTATTACTGCATTTATTGGGCTGACTTTCAATATTCAATTTCATCCAACTGTAGGCTACAACAGACATTATCATTAAAAAAAATGCTGAAAGTGCTTCATGGTAAATCCGGCCCTGCCTATACAGTAGGATAATAATAAAAAATATTGAAAATTTCATTAGATTATATGTTATTCATTTATCAATAAAGGTTAAATAATTAAGAACTATGGCTTTTCGAGGATATTAATAAAAATATTAATTTTCAGTAGATGGTAGACCCTATGTCATTCATCATATCTGACCAATTAAGCTTAGATAATAAGTATTTCTATTAATATCTTCCTTAGAGATATTAATAAAAATACTGAATTCCAGTAGATGATGTCATTTATCATATGTTATCAATAAAGTTTAAATCAGAACTATATATTGTAGTAGATAGGATCGGCTGTCTCCCATCCATTATTTGTATATCTATTTTATTTTATTTTATATGATGATACTGTTAAATTTCAAACTTTAATTTTTGGCACTAAATAGCCTTTTTGTGCTGCCGTGGCTTTAAGCAACAAACAAACAAACAAACTCCCATCCAAATCCACTAACGTGGCTGGACCTTCAGCTTTAATGCTTCGGTAGGAAAAAAGAAAACAAAAATAAGATAACTGAAGAAAAGAGGCATATGGACAATAATTCAACTATTACTATAACTATTACTATATTATTGCACTATTATAATTTACTTTTATTATTACTTTTTATAATTATTTTATTATTACTTTTATCTGTTTAGAAATAATAGTTTTGTTCCAGACGTGGAATCTGGCTTCAAAATGTAAGTAAAATCAATAAGCATAATGCTGAAGCAAGTGAAGGCCTACATTCGTTCTTACTAGGCGAAAATCAACTTGCTGATAAGGTCAGTCTTATCTCAGTTTTTCTTATTAACTTCAAAAAAATATTATATGTCAACGACATGGATTACCATATTATATAAATGTTATCTGAGACTTAGCTGCCAATTTAAAAAGCCTACATGATGCATCTTTCACCTAAATAGTGCAGAAATTTAGAGAAATAGCATTGGAGGAAATTTTGCGTCAAGGACCTGAGGTCTTGATCCGTTACAAATCTGAGGTTTAACAACATTCAATACTTTAATGAATATACTATGCAGTATACATAATGTTATTGTGTATTATATCTAAACTTTTATTTGAATTATTTTCTCAAATATCATGTAAATGTACATTAATAACATATTCTGTATATACTGTATATACTATAGTCATGCTTTAACGCTTTGGAGTATACATAGAGATCCCTTCAGTAGAAGAATTTTTGATCTAGTAAATAATATAACTTCTTTTATTACAGAACACATTTAAATAAATGATTATTTAAATGTGTTTTGTAATAAAAGAAGTTATATTATAACGTTTTCGCTTAAACTATAATTAATCTATATTCTAATTAGACAAAATGAACCATACTTGTTTTCCTACTTCTTATTTAACTATTATATAAAATCTCAACTTGTGTTTTATTACAAGAGATTTTTATAATTATCTAAGTATCCTCCTTCAACTTGAACTTGTTGGTTTCTACATTTGTTTGCAGACTGCCGAAGAGTATCAGAAACTCTTAGGTTTTCGCAGCAAAGCCACATCTTCAATGAAAACAAACAAGGGAACCCTTAACGGAGCACCCCCCGCTCCAACATACACGTTGACGGTGCCCCTCTCTTCCCTTCCCTCTACAGTCAACTGGACGGCCAAGGGTTGGGTCAATCCAGTTGAGGATCAGGTATACATCCATCACTAACAATTCTGCTTCCAATTATTGCTCTAATATAACATGTCATTATTATTTCATTATGTCTAATGAAATAATCTAATTGAATAATGAGATAATTAAATAATGAAACAATGACATAATCTTTATTGAGTCACATCAGATAAAAACTAAAAGGGTCTAAAATTTGACTGTAAATTTTTAAAAAGGATCATACAATATGAAATATAGATTATTATATTCAGTTGTTATCAATATAAATTAATTATAGTTAAGAAAGTTATTACTCATTCTCTTCACAGGGTGAGTGCGGGGATTGCTGGGCATTTTCAGCGTGTGGCTCTCTCGAGGGACAATATTATAATGTAACTGGCGCGGCTATGATTATGTCTGAACAAAATCTTCTCGATTGTTCTACTGCAGAAGGTCTATGAATCTTTTTCCTTCATTCATTTTTTTCTCTCATCTCCCCTCTCTCTTTCTGGTTATGTTTAAATAAACTTTTTAATAAATGTATTAAAATTGTATTTGATGCTTTATCCACTTTTTTGTATCAGTCCAATACTCAATACTTGCATTGTTGACAGATATAAAAAGTCAGTTTCTCTAATATTTGCTTAATTTAAGTAATATTTATTTATAAATAATATTATGCTGATAATTTTTTTTGTCATTATAATATAAAGCATATGCACGCGGCAGTCAGGTTATAAAGTTATTACTTTATAATATAGAGTAAATGCACTCAGGCAGTCAGGCTAGCTAAGATGTAATTTCATTGAAACAATATACAAAGTGCTTGCTTACATTGGAATTTATGTACTTTATAGAAAGTACATAAATTCTACTATGTTTTTCTATAGATGTGGAATAATTTAACAATTAGCACTATAATTTTATTACTATTAAAAACTCTAATTGCCATATATTTTAGTGAGAATTATAAATAAACATTAAAACATTTATTTAGGTGATGGTGGTTGCACCGAAGGTGGTAATATGAACGATGCCTTTTATTATGTACAAATTAATCAAGGCATAGACTCTTCAGCTTCCTATCCATACGAGGCAACTTACTGGAAATCATACAATCCAACGGTCAGCTTTAAGTGACCTCAAAAATAAATTACGAATTATTGTTAATGCGCGAGGGGCACAACTAAATTAATTTAATATTGACTTTATGGGAGTGTCAGGGTAAGGTTGAAGCCATTTCGCAGAACAAAAATTAACAATCAAGAAAGAATGAAGGAACTAAACCATATAACATCCATCCTTCACTACAGCCTTGACTAAATATTGTAATAAAGTCAATATTTCTGATAACCTTCTCATAACAAGTTGTGCTTTACAAGTTTCACAAACTTTCTCTTTCTGTGTCTTTTATCCTTCCCGAGAATGTCTTTCTCTCAAAATTATTCGTCTTCTACCATCCAATTTTAAAAATATTTTTCTTTTATTATTATCCATAGCACATCTTTTAAATTTTAACTGAATTAAACCTAATACTATTATTATTATTGAATAAATTCATTCGTAACTTGTTTTTTAATGCA
This sequence comes from Oconnorella tubifera, assembly GCA_034700105.1. Taxonomy (NCBI): domain Eukaryota; kingdom Metazoa; phylum Annelida; class Clitellata; order Enchytraeida; family Enchytraeidae; genus Oconnorella; species Oconnorella tubifera. The sequence goes on along the minus strand of JAQIXG010005237.1, from coordinate 4,554 downwards.
ACAGAACGCTTCATGTAAATATAATCCGGCAAATAATGTAGCAACCATCCAAGGCTGGATGAACGTGTTGAGATACAGTGAAGCTTCGCTCCAGCAAGCTGTAGCGTTGGTCGGACCTATTTCAGTAGGGGTTGATGCAAGCCTTGAGTCATTTCAGGTTTTGAGACTTTCTGAGTATTTTTAAATTATCTTTGAAAGCACCTAAAATGAATACATTATAAATTAACAATGTTTTCGCAATATCTTATATACAGACGAATTAATTATTGCCTATCTCTTCCTGCAATAGTGTTTAATATCACATAACAACATTGCAGGATATTGCACATCCTGCAATAGTGTTACATTTTTTTAATTTGAAAATTAACTGTTATAAACAGAAATATCCAATTATAAAATTGAATAACAAAACAATGGTATTTACTGCAGAATTATGAAAGTGGTGTGTATAGTGAACCAAATTGTGGGGGTTCTGAAAGCAGCATAGATCACGCAGTACTTGCTGTGGGATATGGAACAACTTCTACAGGAGAGGAGTATTGGCTTCTAAAAAATAGGTAGCTAATCACTATATTAATTAATTTATCAATATTGGACGAGTTATCAATCAACTTGAGCTCTTCAAAACTTTGTGACTGATATCGTTTGAATCAGTACCTCGACAAAACGACCCCTAATACATTGACCCACAAAACAGCCTCGTCAATTCACTCAATAACCTTAACCATAACTAACTCTAACTTAACCCAAGCTCTAGCACTAATCCTTGCATTAATCCTAACCCGAGCCCGTATCTTAACTCTAACCGTAATCCTTAGAATTAACAGTCGGGGCCCATTTTATCGAGGAACAGTTTTGTCGAGTCGCGGTTTAAATCATTGACTTCGAAATGGTAGATGACAGAAAATATGAGATCTTTAAACATATTGCAATGCAACAGTTTTTATTGTTAACATCAAGAATGTTTTCAAAGCATCTACTTACATTTACAGCTGCATCTGGAGTCTAAATCTAAGTCTTTAATTTTAGCAATTTAATTTTGTATTTTTTTACACAGAAAATGCCTTATCGATTTACCCCGCGATGAATCCAACTATTGTTTCCATTCTACAGTACTATTGCTTATTATATGATTCTATAATAATTATTATCTATAGAGTTAAATAATAGGAATCATACTATGTAATATATTATATTAGAGTATAATTATTTGATTCTTACATTTATTTTGATTTGTATCTTCTGTTTTTTTCAAGCAAATATATTGAATTTTAATTGTCATTCCTAGGTCTAATAATAGTAAAATACATTTCATTCATAAAATACATAAAATACATTCCCTTGAAACTTAATTTAGATAAATTGGTAGGCATATGCCTGTCAGTATTAGTGTAAAGCATTTCTTTTGCCCTTACATCTAAAATAACTTTACTATATTTTATACTCTAGAAATTAATTTATATCGATAACTTTTTTAACAAAATGAATTTTGTTGAATATTATTATTGTTGTAGTTGGGGCACATCTTGGGGCATGCAGGGCTACATGATGCTGGCCCGTAATGCGACCAACATGTGCGGCATTGCCACCGAGGCATGTTTTCCTACAGGCGTTCGTCCAGTGGGCACAATTGGCATGCCTTCCTCCCTTGCTATGCCATCTACGGAATATAACATCATGATCGCTAGTTTCCTGCTGGGTTTGATGTTTACAAAATATCTACTCTAAGCTTGTTCTTTATACACTGATAATTTGTCATCATATTGTTAAATTCTATGGCTGTCTTGTTAATGTGTTAATTAAATGATGCATTCGTAATTAGATAGGACATATTGATAGATTTCATTAGGTTTTATTTAATATAGAAATAGATATAATCTGACCATTAAATTCATAAGTATTGCAAATTGTGCAGTTGAATCATTCAACTAATTGATTCTCTTTAACTGACGAATGACACTTATAAAAGTTTATATTATGCTCTGATATTTGATTAATTATCATTAATCAAATCAGCTTATTTATGATTATTTGTATTAATCAATTAATGTATTCAGCTTTCAAAATATTTGTTTATAATTGAAACTATTAATTGTGATTTGCGTATATTTTATTTATTCTAATGATTGAGCACTTATACAGAAATATGGCTAACTTCTGTTTTTATACTTTAATATATAATTGGTAAATGTGTACTATATGATGTTGATCACAGGAAACTATTCGTTATTTTTTTAATTATTATCAATGATTTAGGTTGAAGATTTGAAAAAATCCAATTCTAATCATTATATGTAAAAATAAATTTCAATATTTGACTCTTTGTTTCGTTTGGTTTTCTTCGATTTTGGCCTATCAGTGAATAAATTTCACATAGCACCAGCTACGGATGAGGCATTGAGCATGAAGCAGTGTTCGAAATCTAATTTCTTGTAAAAGTTAAATAAACCATAAATATAAATAAAATGGGACTGGAACAATATTTTTATTTCATTTTAAAATGAGGGTTGACGTTAAACTGTTCAGACACGTGAAAAGATTGCTGTTCAGAAATACATTTTATTCAATAAATATCAGAACCTAACAAAATCTTAAAAATAATATTCGATTTATTTCTTGGTTACTTTCATTTGTATATACTAGGAAGCAATAAAGATCAAAATATTGATACCAGTGATTAATTAAATTTATACTCGTATAGGTTAATTCATTGAAATTATGCTCCACCTTGTAAATGTATGCATGTATGTATGCATGTATGTATGTATGTATGTATATATTTATGTATGTATGTATGTATGTATGTGCATGCATGCATGCATACATGTATCTATGTATGCATGTATGTATGTACCTATCGTTAGTAAATTTGAGATTAAAAGTGACTTGTATCAGTTTCACTTTAATAAATATAGAACATATACGATTTTTGTGAAAGTTACATAGTAGTCGGATTATAGCAAACAAAACATTTACATTAAAAATATGTACTAGCAAAAGGATGTTCTTTAATCTCAGAAATTCAAAGCATCGGTTGAAACTTTTTAAAGTTAAAAGTTGTTACGACCCCTCTCCCCCCTCTCTGCAGAACTAGAGAGATCGGGAATGCCGCTAAAGTAGGCTATATCTATAAATGGTCAGAATAAAAAAAGTAAAAAATACTGATTGAAGAATATTAAACAATGTAATTGCCCTGTGGTTTAGTTGATATCTCGTCTTTATATCAAACTGTGAATCTAAATCTCAATTTGTTCAAATGTAACAACACTTGTAAAAGTTTATAAGAAACTAAAATATACTAAGTTTTAGATATAGATGATGGTATACCTATATACAAAATATCTCACAGGAAAGATATTACACGTGAGACCGTCAACTTCTTTGTAGTAACTTACTTTTAACGCATACATGTTCTATACTGTCGTTACCCCGACAAAACGGCCCGGAATACATTAAAGCGGTCAAAACGGCCGAGATAATTCATTTAATAACAATAACCCTAATAAACCTTTTTCTTAACCATAAATGTCAAAACTAACCGGCGCGATATTTTGGACATGGAGATTTTTGAATCTCTCGACATTCCGTTCAATGAGAGCATACCCACCGCCGCAACAGCGATATTTTGGTATACGCCATTTTGGTCGATGTCCAAAATGTCAGCAAAATCAAAGCGATTTTTGGTATATGTACAAATTATTGCAAGGCTCTAACCAATGACATGTGACCTAGCTGTCACCTGACTGATGACAGCCTGTCAATCATCTCCTATATGAGCGATATAGCTAACTAGACTTTTATCGCGGTAGTGGGTTTTGAAATATCGCGCGACATTTTGTATATCCAAGCATTATTTTGATACATAGGCCTACCAAAATATCGCGGCGGTGGGTTTTTATTTTCTATTTTTAGGAATCACTACAAGGTTACGCCGACTTAGTATAAGTAAATTTGCATATGCCAACTGATTTTATCGAGAGTTCTTCTACTCCGACTAAGATTAGGTTTAGGGGTTAATAATTAAGCTATAATTTAAAAGCATCTCAATATAAAAAATATTGAGATCCTTATTATATGAGATCTTTACTGAAATTATTTACTTAAAAATAAGTACTTTAAAAAATCATCTTTTCTCTTATAATACGTGATTATTCAATAGTAGGCCTACTCTAATGTAATATCATGTCTACTAAACTAATGACACAGTCAGAGTTTCGATAAATTGAACTGAACGTTTAAATAGAGCCTTTCATAGAGCTTTATATCGATGAGCACTTCATCTCAATTTCAATTCACAAATAAATAATAAGCGACTGAGAGTTTTTATTTTGTGTCCGCAAATTTTCTATTGGACTTTCTTATTTTATAAGTGACTTGCTTTTACTTCTTTCATCTTCTAATATTAAGTTAAGACTATTGAACAAGTACTCACAGTTATTTTATTAGTAATAATGCTTAGTTTTTCTTATTTTTAGACTACAGGGTGGCCCAAAAAAAGTGAGAACATCTCGTAAAATGTCATATGGCAGCGCTTTATTGACAGAAGCATAAACG
>JAQIXG010005236.1:0-11724 GCA_034700105.1 Oconnorella tubifera | reverse complement strand
ACCGACCGACCGACCGACCGACCGACCGACCGACCGACCGACCGACCGACCGACCGACCGACCGACCGACCGACCGATCCACCGACTGACCAACTGATTGACCGACCGACCGACATGATCTACAAGCTTTAAATTAATATATTAAAAAATTATATCAAATATGTAGGAGGGGGGGGGGGGGTGCCTCCATCGCCCCTCTATGGATCGGCAACTGAAATCTATAATTGAAATAGAAATTTGTGAAATAGAATTAGCTGGAAATCGGAGATTATACCAATTTTAAAATCGCCGTAAGTCATATAATACTAATAAATTAATGAATTTTGCTTAAAACGCCAAGCACACTTTCACTGAAATCAACGAATGATTTATCATACATTTTATTCGTAATTTGAATTTAATATCAGGATGTTATTTAATTGCTTTTGAGACTCACCAAATGTCACGAAAACGTGAAACTGAATTAAAAAGTATATGTTAGCTTCTACACGTAACTAAATTTTGGTCAAGTCAACTCGCCTACTGGGTAACTCGCTTACTGGGATCTCGCCGCCTACTGGGTAACTCGCCTACTGGGATCTCGTCTACTAGGAATCTCGCCTACTGAGGATCTCGCCTACTGGGAATCTCGCCTACTGGGGAGCTCGCCTACTGGGAATCTCGCCTACTGGGGATCTCGCCTACTGGGAATCTCGCCTACTACTGAAAGTTATACTTTTTAAAATAAATGAATAAAATAAATTAAATAATTTATAAATAAATAATAAAATTAAGAAAAAAAGAAAATGTAATTAAAAATAATAATTATAATTAAAATAATAAAATTAAAATAATAAATAAAAATATAAGAAAATTAATTAAAAAATTAAAATAATAGTAAAATAAATGGTGTAATGTAAATAATGTTAAATAATAAAAAATAAGATGTAAAATAAAAATAATAAAATAAAAATATTAAATTAAAATAAAAAATTAAATTAAAATAATAATAAAATAAAAAACAAATAAAAAAAATTAATATATAAATTTTATTAGAATTAATAATATTAATCATAATTTTTATTTATAGTAAAATTTACTATAATTCAAAATTAAATTTATTTAAAATTTAAATTTAAATTAATTGATAATATAATTCTCCCAGTAGGCGAGATCCCCAGTAGGCGAGATTCCGTAGGCGAGATCCCAGTAGGCGAGTTACCCAGTAGGTGAGTTGACTCGAAGCCAACTAAATTAACCAATTTGTGAAAATTTGGGTGAATGTTCAACGCCTAATTGCTCACGTCTTTCTGTGAACGTGCGGCTATATCATATATGGCAAAAACAATTTTGAAAATATAAAACATTAAGCCATGAAATAAAAATTTTGTTCAATTAATAGATATAGAAATAATATAATATAAAATACAATAATATAAATGTTACAAAATTTGAGATTTATAAGCCTATCTTATAATAATTCATAATCCTACAGTTAAGTTAATTAGTGAATAAAGAATTCGTCGAAATCTGTTTTATAATGAATGGATTCATTTTCTTATTCTTATTCAGATTATTTACCCAGTTAGTGGTAATTACAATGGACAAATATACATTAAGCATTTAATTGATTGATGAAGGACTTAAAGAGATGCTCAATCTTGTACGATTAATTTGAAAATCGCATATTGTGATCAGGACATAAATCCAGTTGTTTCTTGGTATTTTTATATTTAAAAACTGCAATGGCGTAGGTAGGATTTGACTACGAAGGGGGTGGAGTGTTTCGTTCATAAAATTTAGTAACTTTTAAAAGTATATGGCTGTACTTTTGATATCTGCATGCTTATAATTTCGTCGACGCAAACATGTACTAACTCTAAATTTTTCTCAAAATTCACAACAGTGTTTATGTTTTATGTTTATGCACCTTAAAGTTACTCTAATGGTTAGAGCCACCACAACCCCCCCCCACCCGGCTATGTCACTGAAAATCTGTCATTGTGCACTGAAACACACAGTGAATTAATTATCCACTCATTATTCTCTGCTCTCACATTTTCAGTTCTTTAAAATAAATTGCAGAATTTATTCAGTAAATGTTCTTTGCCCGTCATGATCCTAGAATGATGCTCAGTGACGTATTCAATGGGGGGGGGGATTTAGGGGGTTAAACACCTCCCCCCCCACTGGAAGTCCTATGATTTTTTATGTTAAGGATGCGAGTCTAGCATAGTGAAATCCCTCCTCCTTGCTAAGATATAATGCATTTTTTGAGTTGGATACATGTATTAAGATAACTAATATATGTAATTCGAGGCCGAACTCAAGTAACGATGACCTACAAAAACAGGTCATCACAGCAAATTTTGGTGGAAACCGCCCCCCCCCCCCTAGTCAATTCCTTGCTACGCCACTAATGATGCTAGCACGTCATCAACTTTTCGATACTGTCACAATCTAATGAGTTTTAAAATGTCATCACGAAGTTTGGGTAGAGAAATATATACGTAACAAGGCAATCAGAATGAAAATGCGAGCTAACTGAATTGAGAGAAAAAGTTTCAAAACGAAGAGACATTTTCTTGTAAGATTCATATTGTGGATATTGAAGGATATAGAGATAAAATCAACATGCAAAATGTCAGAATAAACAGGTTAACATAATAAATAATAAAACATCATGTTAAAAATTTATTTTTGTTGTAAATTAAGTATTATTCTTATCAGTTACAATACGTTGATCAAATATTCATTTCAATTTTCTGCAACGCTATTCTATAATAAACTGACGATGTTCTTAGAGCCAAAGATTAGGATTGGGATTAAGGTTCGGGTGGGTTATTCAGGGTCATTTTGTCAGGGCAACATATTATGGTACTGCATAAAATTGAATGGTAGGCCTTATAATTTATTCAATATCATATGCACAGAGGTGCATATGATATTGAAAACAGCACATGTGCATTCAGTGAGGTAGGCAAGGTGTTGTGGGGATTATGACCCCACAATTTTTTAACGCTAAAGATAAGTTTAGTGGTAAAGCCCTCACCCATTGTGATGATGTAATGCAAATTTTGGCTAAGCCACTGTGTGCATTAATCTTTGCAGTAAATTACATTGACATTTTAAAAATATCTGAGCACATAAAACAGTATTTGTTATCTTAAACTTGCATATATATCGCAATTACACAAAATACAAATTTTATTAAAATATAATATCAAAGCAGAAAAGTTAATTTATTAAATTAGAGTTTTGTTTGTTCCTTGAACGCGTTGTACCGAAGAATAAAAATACATTTGTCAGTTCAGGTAGTAATAAAAGACCAATGAATTATAGATGAAGATTAGGTATGTTCTCTTTGTATTCAGTACTAAATGTAATAATCTGAAACAGCAGCAGCTTATAATGGCTTAAAGTACAACAGAAATATCATTATTTTCATGAGTTGGTGCGCTTTTTATTATATCTTTATGATTATAGTTTATTGTAGTTTATATCTTTTGTTTTATTGTATTTTGTAACCTTGTCCCCTCTTTCACACACTCAAATTGCTTCACTTAGGTGAGGGGAAATCGATTTTTTTTATTTCCAAATAAACTTTTAATTATTTGGAATATATTATTAAACACTTGAACATTTTTAGAAAATTATTTTATCATAAAAAATGAAAGCACCAAGTAATAATAAATTTAGAAAATAAATATGTGGATAGTAAATTCAGAAATATTGGAATGTAAAAATACATATTTATACTTTGTATATTTAAACTTTGAGTCTGCAATTTTTATATTATTCTACATTAATACACTAATGTAAGTTTAAGATAATCTAGAATCTCAGTAATCTTTCAAATGATCACCAGTTCTAGATTCAAGAGCACATAGGTCAATTATAGACCTATTTATACAATAAACATCATCCTCAACGTGCATAAAAACATTAGTAAGACATTTGTTATAGAAACAGATCAGAATAGATTTTACGTAAGTGATTAAGTAATACGAGATTCTAGAAAGAAAGAGTTGCTGTTAATCCACCACCCGTGGATGTTCGCTTGATTTGTACTTAACACCTGATCCAGTGTCGTTGAGTAAATACTGTATGTATATATATTGTATATATATGTATATATGCATGTATATATGTGCATAGGTAAGTACGTACGTACGTACATACATCCATACATACATGTTTGTATACATACTTATATGCATACATACATGCCTACAACAAATACCATCACATACAATATTTTGACAGCTATCCTGTTTTTAATTTTCAATTGTTTTCAATTATAATATTAATACAAATAGAAATTACGTCATTATAGATGATGGCATTTCAAAATGATGAAATTCTTTCAATACGTAAACGTTTGGCTATCAAGGTTACGCGATATATTTATTTCCGGTCAGCTCACGTGACTCCACGAAGGCCAATGACCAGGCAGACAGAGATTTCGAATAATTGAATTGAGATATTTGCAATAACCAGATTAAAAAGATTGATAAAGATTTAGAGAATATCTTGTTATTCAACCAAAATACCAGTGTGAAATTTACAGTGATATTTTAACATTATTTTTTATAATTTTGTTTACAGAATTTAACTTCTAATTTACTAATTTGATGATAATTTACATTGTAAATTACTATCATCATATTGTATACATTTTAAGTTTTACAATGTATACTGCAAAATAGCTGCAAAAGTACACTCCAACGAGACATAACGACAAATTAGTGTACGGCGTTTCTAAAGAGGTTTGTGTACGCAGTATCCGATAATAGAGGTTGTTTTCCAACAAATGACATTATAAAAGTAAACATAATTTTTAAGTTTAGTATTCAAATTGAAAGCAGAGTTATAATTTAATGGGTGGGATGTAAGAAATGTTTTTTGTTGCAATTAGGAAAAGTTCAAAATATTTTTGAGTGTACACTGTGCAACTAATGCGTTTTATATTAAGAGTAGTAGTACAATAATAATTATAATCCGCTTATAATTAAGGGTGTATTTCAATTTCTTTAAAATATTATTGGCTACGCCAGTACATAATACTGATTAACATTTATTTAACTGATGAAGAAAATATATCTTCTTGAGTATTTTTACTAATAATAGCAACACAGACAATTTCAGCTGATAACGCTTCTACAAAACTGATACATTTAGCATTGAAGCATTTAGAACATTATACAAAGAAATAAAATATTGTTTTGCAACACCAAGTGTTCAGATTTTTGTTTGCAAAGACAACAAAAAGAACAGTATCACGAAACAAGACACTTGCTAATGGAATGTAATTAGAACATGAATTTAGCCAGCGGCGAAAACTGTAATCAAATAATTTCTCTCCATTAACAAGAATCTCTGAGTGTTCGGATTAATTTATAAAGTAAGTAGAGAAATAGAAACAGCATAAAGAAATTTGCAAATAATTAGACATATGTTTCGAAATATATATGTATTTCAGTATTGTTATATTTTATTTTAACATGCTCTTGCCACAATAATGAAAAAAACTACATATGTGATTTAAGAGTAGCCTTCTAATTCTATGTAATTTTACTTCATTAACTGTCCGCGATTTAAATAATGAAGAATAATATAAAATAATAAAGACTAATATATCAAACACTGTATATTATATAGCCAGAGCCGGATTTAGCTATGGGCCGACTGGGCCGGGGCCCAGGGCAGCAGAGGAATGCAGGGGGCAGCATAAAAAGCTAGGGGTTTTTTTTAAACTCTAGATCAGTTGCGGTAAGCGGAAATGTAATATGAAACGTCATTTTGGAGTTGGATATACATGAAAATGAATATATGTAATTTTAGATTTATAACGATAACCTTAAAAAAAGGTCATCACCTAAAAAAAAGTCTCATATCAGGGCATCACAAATTTCATGGCCCAGGGCATCGCAGCACATAAATCCGGCACTGTATATAGCCTACATAATATGGCATAAATGACAGATGTGTTTAGTACAACACGTTCATAATGTATGAAATTCTACAAAGTTCGGTAGGCTACAATTAGCCCTACCCTGCTTATTGTAATGGGGATTGATTTGACTTCTGTTTCTCTGCTTTATTGCCTCGTTAAAATTGCTTACGATGCTAATTTAGTAAATTTACTGGTCTCCGAGTGCATTTTGCCATTATCTAATTGAGTTCGAACGAGAACTTATCTAAATATAATCTAAAAATAGTCTTTAAATTTCAGGATTAAAATTAGGAATATGATTATGGTACGAGTTATGGTTTAAGTTAGAATTAGTCTTATCCCTAATTCTAACCTAAACTTTAGCCCTAACCCATATAATCTATTTGTAAATTAGCAGAAACTGAGACTAGACTGAAATTATTTGAGAGAATAGCAACATGATTTAAAAGCAGTAGATTGCCAGAAAAAGCCAATACACATATGGTAATAGAAATGTAAACATTTTGACATTTAATCAATCTTTTTTGTTCTTGTCATGAACAACAGATTGTAACTAATACATTTATTATTCAGACGTTTCTAGTTTTATACCTATTTTTTCTGTAATTTCAGTAGAGAAATTACAGAAATTATATCTTATATTATAAATATGAAATGTACGCTCATTTAGCTAATTAAATAAAAAAAAGCTCAATAAACCTAAGGACATACCATGAAATATATTAAATTAAACAATATATATTTTAGAAAAAGAAAACGAAACAGAAATACAAGAAGAAACAGCCGCATGCATCGGAAGAGACAGCCGCCAGGAAGCTAGTTTCAAAACGCAACCACATCAAATCTAATTCCAGACAGAATTTACGAGACAAGAACGATATCGTTGATCGAGCCTAGTGAACCTAATAAGGAGGTTGAACGTTCGAAGCGTTCATAGAATCAGAACAGATATCTGATATTTCCAATCAAGGTTGAACAAATCCTTGTAATTTTAAAGCTATATCATGCCTGAGTATTCAACATTTTTGCTTACCTAAAAGGGGAATAAGTCATAGCAAATATATCTGATAGTAATATGTTTTATAGTAAATTACTGAAACTTGGGTTAGTAAGAAATCAGATGATCTTGTCTGTATTAATCTTAAATTACTTTTTTTATATCTACTTTCTTATATTTTATACTGTTACTGTTTAATATCTGAAAGAGCCTTTTGAAATCCCGTGAAAGTGTCTCAATAGGGTTAGCTTTGTAAAAGTATTTTTCAAAAATCGGTACACGTAAAAACTTGATATGAAATCAAGAATATGTTCTGAAATCCGAGTCTAACACATTGAGTTTTAATAAGTTTATCAACAAATTAGATTTTTCACAAAAATGTACATTTCAAGCATTGTCAATAAAATTGGTATTGCATTTGTACTACGATATCCCAACAAAGGCCGATAGAAGTAAAATAACTGAATCTAACGCATTGTAATATGCTTATTGATAAGGTACAAAGAAATTTTCGTTTAAAAGAGTCAAATCATCAAAATCAATTCATCAACAAATGCAAATTAATAATGTAAATTAAAGACAAAAATTGATGAATCCCAGTCACTGATTATATTACTTTGTCATTTATATATACAGTATGTAGTCCAAGTCAATATATCTAAATTAGAATATCTGCTACAATCACAACCTTTTTATTATATTCTCCGCGATTTACAAAGTATTAAAAAATAATCATTTAAATCCATCAGCGGGTGATTTGTTTAACATTAATAATCTAATCTCTCGAATGATTGATAGGCTCAAATGTGATAGATTGATTTTGGCATTTCTATGATCCAGTATACAATTTATAATGTTTCAATTGTTCATAATAGAATTGGACTTCATGATGTTTGTCACTATTATTTTGCTTCGCTTACTTAAAAATAAATTTTCATTGAAGTAATGATAGACTAGCATTGCGTGAATATTTATCACCCATTAATTAACATAAATAAAATGTATAGTTTTATGACAATAATTAATAAATAAGTATTAATAACACTGTAAGTGTACAAACAATGTACAAAAACAATACATTTTCATGAAAATTATTATTACTTTGTTATAATAATTAAATATAAATAATTAATAAGCCTATTCGCAACTAATTTAAGGTCCCTTATTTTGCAAAGAAGGTTTCCTTAATCATACCATTAATAATTTAAAAAATTAATTTCAAGGAAAAGAGTGTAGAATTGACCGATAATTATCATCTATATTTGTAATAGCAAATCACTAGTAATTATTCAATAGTTTCAATGTTATTATCACTGGTAGGCCTATACCGATTCAGTAGATAACAGTATCCACATGTTCATAGTGTATTCGGTATTCAAGAAATTATATTCAGAAATTTCCAATCCTCAACACTGGATTACCAGCAAATCTTCGGCAATATGATACTGGCTATATACGAAGTGACTTACTTATGCACTTAAAGACTCGAGAGAACCATTAGTGAGATTAGAAAATATAGATTAGCGTGTTCACTAAGATTGCCAACAGATTTTCTCTCCAAATCAATCCTCGCGGAACATAGCAATTTTTCATAAAAAAATGAGCGGTATCAAGTTACTGATCCATCAGAACCTTATTTCCGGATTTTTGACGAAACATATTTTCATATTTGTCGGTTTAAGCTTAAGTATATTGAGAATATGATGATTTTGCAAGTTTTTAAAGCACAAAATTAAAATGTTATATTGATGTATACTACAGAATATATGTTTTATACCGGAGTTATTATTTGCACTGTGTTTGTTTCAGTAATTTTTCTAGTTATTTTCAAAATGTTATTTTGATTCACAACTGTCATTTATTTGGTGAATTAAAGAATATAGTATTATTGGATAATAATAATAATTACAATATACTGTATATTGGAGGGATATTGTGTGATGGAGGGGGGGATTGGGGAGGGGAGAGGAGAAGAGATTGCAGGATGGTTGGACAATAGCAATAACAACGGACTTGCATGCAATTCCGGTGTAATAGGTTCAAAAGAGTATATTTCTAAGAAACTAGAATGTTTTGAATCTGGTTTCAAACACTAGTTTTTGTTTATTTTTTTATTCAAAATACAGAATAATTACATAACAGATAAAATGATATTTTGTAGAATACCAAGCCTGTTGCGCTTTACTGTATCTTATATTAAATAATAAAAGTAAACTATCATGTCAGTAGAAATATAAGCAATACCAAAGTATTAGAGATTTTAAAACCGTTAGCGTTATGGTTTAGATTGGAGTTATGGTTGAGATAAGGGTTAGAGTTATGGCTAGGGCACGGGCGGGACAATCTTGAAAACAAATTCAAATCATGGTAAAGTTTTAAAACTTTGGGGTATTTTAAACCTATAGTACACCGGGTGTAACTGCTATACTATCGTGTCATATAAACAGTTATTAAATACTAAAATTCTATCATTAATTAATCAGTCATGAAAAATGTGCCTGTGATAATTAAATGACAGGAAAAAGTCGTAAATTAGATGATATTAAAGGAAATCAAGGATTATTTATTGCTTCAGACTAAATGCTATGAATACATTGCTCAATTTTGATCTTGCAAGTTTACAATAAGACTGTCTGTCAGCTGCCAGAGAATTTAACTATAACACAAATTAGCACAAAATAATTATTTTGTTAATCGAAAATAAAATATTTTGATTATTGACTACAATTTCATGGTTACTTAGAAAATATTAATATAATATTAAAAAAAATATCGATGATTTTTTTATAATTACAGTGGCAATAGGCCTATAAGCTTTATCAATTTAAAGTCACTAAATTATGGTGACTTTAGAACAAAATCTTGAACAAATTGGAATTGCTGGTTTTAAAATGCAGAATAAATTTGTCTTTAATATGAGAATAGAAAACAAAATTGCCATTTTTGGTTAGTAAACTAAAAATAATAAGAAATAATTTGATTTTGTGCATAAATCAAGACTGACACTTTTAACTTAACGCACGTACGATACTTGTATTAAAAGAGCTTTTTAAAGATATTCCAATAATCACATTATTAAAATATTGCCTGCTTATCAATTGTAATTAATGTAATTAATAGCAATCGTAATTAATGTATAATACTTCTTAAGCAAATATATTTGGATGTAATAATATTATGTGCACTTAAATATTAACACAAAGTAAACTACTGCTCAGAATCATTAACATCATCCCTAATGTATTTACAGAAATTCACCAAACAATCAAATCAAGAGAGGATCAATATTAAAAAACACAAATTTGGCATTAAACTGTATTATATCCTAGAATCGATAATTTTAAAATGACTAGACTCACACTAATGGACAACTTAACGAGACGATTTGTTGCCTAATGATGCCCACAGACCATATTGCTACTTGTAGCACGGAATATCGATCGCCAGAATGAAATTAATTTACGAGAAGCTAAATTAATTGAGCGCCCGATCACTGCGGCTCGATACAATGGACCAATGTTTTGTGGCTTGAATTAGCGCGTGCGACCTTTTATAACATTACTCTTACTATCAACTCCGCTTTTATGGTACACCTCGGGGAGATGATCACGATGGTGAAATATGAAATTTGAAGGAGGGAGAGAGGGTTGGTAAACGAAATACTAATTTAATTACAGACGATTAAATATTGGCTATTTTTAATCTGTATTAAAAGCAGTACTTTTGTGACGGAAAGCAAAATATTACATTTTTCAAAAATCGAGTATATATACGATATCAAACGAATCAAAAATGTACGGGACTGGAAGAGACAGGGGTGATAATAAAATAGGGGAGCCCTCTCCCTCTATCTAAACTATATCGGCCCTCCTTCATCTAGATGGATCTCAAGATAACATGTGATAATCGCAAAATATTCAGCAAATGGTTAGAATTTGATAAGCCTGGTAACATGTAGCAAATTGCATAATTTTCCGAGTTCATATTTATTGATTTAAAAATAAACATTGTCACTGATTGTTTAACCATCGCTTTGCAAATGATGTAACAACGGCTCAGAATATTTGTAATTTTATATTTTCAATGAAATGAGTACATAAAAGCCATTTTAATCATTTTTGAAAACAATTAAATACGTAGGATTCAATATGAAAGGAAATATATGTATACTAATAATATAATATCATTTTCGTAACCCTAACTATCCGTAACCCAACACCTAAATCTATAAGTCTAAACGTACATGAAGTACTAGACATAAAAACAATAATATGACGTTTATGATGCAATAACGCGAAGGTTTATCATTAACTAGAGTTAATGCGATTAGAACATGTTAAACTTTAACCAGCACGGTATTGCGCATTAACGATGATTAACGCTATAATCAAGTTAATCACAATTAGAACTCAAAACAAATGTGAAGAATAACATTTCCATGAGATTTTTTTTATAAGATCCGAGGTCTACGCACTTCCTCTATTTTTTACTCTTAATTTGTCAATGTTGTCAACTGTGTCTGACATCTTCTATATTGAAGAGTTGCTGTCCGATTATTGAAGGGGGAAGGGACGGGATGTGTGAGATTAATCCCCCCTTTCTTAAAAAATATGTAAATATTTAATTGTTTATCAACAATATTTCTATTACTCTATTCACTCAAAAAGTTTTGCAAATATTTGTGTCCAACAATTTAAATATATATTTATTAATATATATAGATTTACATTATTGTAAATTGTTCTTTCAGAGATTTTGGAAAAAGATAACAAATTTCATAAAAAATGTTTAA
>JAQIXG010005235.1:0-11727 GCA_034700105.1 Oconnorella tubifera | reverse complement strand
GAGGGGAAGTTTTTCTACGGGAGGGGGGCGAGCTAGATTGTCGTATGACTTTGGAGATGCAGAGAGTAATATGCCTGCTTCTATTAGGTCATTGATGACATCATCATCTTTACATATATTATAATTAATACTGCATAAAGTGTGACCCGGTCGATTAATCACAATTCATTTCTTTATCGAGTTTTAGCAATTTTTGCGAGAAATAATGTAATAACATTAAATAGAGATAAATAGAAATAAAATGTTGGTAAAAGTTTGTTTATATTTGATTATATGCAATCATTTAGATCTCGTCTGTATGATTTATTTGGTCAAATTGAGAGAGAATTTGAAGTGTTATACGCAGACAATGTCACACGTAAGAAATACTGTTTTATAATCTTTTATTTTCATTTATCAATTCATAAAATAGATCTTAATTTGGCTTTATATCTTTGCTCATTTGTTACATTTATTACTTCATAACTAGTTAATTCATTAATTAAAAAACTTGTTGCACTCTTTTGCAAGATGTTGATTTATGTCGTCGCGTAAATGCGATACAAATTATTTAATTATTATTTTAGTTCAGGAGAAATTAGATTTGTTAACGGAGCGTCTGGATCAAGCTAATGTGGGGGTGGGGGGACTGGTGGGGGTGGGGGGAGGGGCGGGGGGGAAGGAGGATCCTACTGATTCAATGGATGGCATGCAGGCATGGAAGCAGTCTGTTAAAAAATGTAAGTAATAATAACTCGCGTGTAATTTTAACAGAACATTTTAGACACCTTTTTAAAGTGCTTCAAACTTTTCATATGTTTTTGTCATACGTGTTGTAATTTCTTTATTAAACATGCTGTTAATTTTTCTAGTTTTGATTTTTTTAGCCGGCAGTCAGATATCCCAGCGTCTCAAGTTGACTTATAAAACTTCAACGAATAAAATAGTATCAAGCTTTAAGCCGACGAACCTAGGCCTGCAGACAGTGAGAGAGTTCAAAGGTCACAGGGACGGAGTGTGGGAGGTCAGCGTGTCAAAACTGGACCCACAGATTATAGGAACAGCATCAGCAGGTGAGAGAGAGAGAGAAAGAAAGCGAGAGCGAGAGATGTACCTTTTATTTGTTTTTTATATAAAAAATGCATTGAACATCTAAAAAAAATGTGCTGTTTTATTAAAAGTTGACGTCTCTTTATATATTACTTCTTTACACTCTTAAAAAAAGTGTCATTTATTTAAAACCTTTTTATTCTCCCATCCCAGACCACACCGGCAGGTTGTGGTGGGTTGACTCGGGGACCTGTGTACTCCAGTACTTGGGTCACAATGGGTCGGTCAACTCTATAAGGTTTCATCCGAACCAAGAGTTGGTCGTGACCGGGTCAGGTGACCAGAGAGCTCATATCTGGAGACCACAGCTCAACGCTGTGCGTGCTGAAGTACAGGTACATGGCAGTCTATATATGGTCTACATTTGGGATAATATTTTAGAGATAATATCATTTGCGATAATTATAATACCAACTTTATTAAACCGTTTTGCTTAATCAATGTTGATTGTAATTTGTCCCGATGTGACGTTATAATTCAAATAGTAATGTTATTTATTTTGCTGCAGAAGTTGCATTCATCCGGAGAAGAAGAGACGGAAAATTCAGAGAAAGATGAAACTGAAGGTTTAATCATTAGTCGCATTTCTTTACATTTCATATCTTAAATAAGCATTTAAATTATAGACAGTATGTATTTGTATTTGAAGTTTTCTTGACGCTTAAATAAAGGTGTTAACTGAATGACTTTAATGTCAAAACTGAATACTGTTCTTTTTTGTGATTTTTTTATTTATTTAATTCGCACACTTTTTTAAGGCGCGAGTTCATCAGAAGAAAAGCACGAGCCGTTGTTTATACGCGTCCCCTCATTGGAGCTACTAGGTCACATGGGTGCAGTGATCGCTGCTGATTGGTTGGCAGGTGGGGGGCATGTTATAACAGCCTCTTGGGACAGGACAGCTAATATGTACGATGCAGAAACTAGCGCACTTGTTAATACTCTCACTGGTGCGTTATTTATCTAGGTCATGCTTTTTATCTAGGTCACATTATCTAGGTCATATTGTCTAGGTTATACTTTTCATCTAGGTCATATTTTTTATTAGTCTTATTTGTCTAGGTCATTTATTTCTGTTTAGGTCATATCTATCTAATGTCCTAATATAGGTCATTAAGATATCTAGGTCATAATTTATCTAGGTCACGATCAAGAACTGACGAATGTCTGCACTCACGCGACCCAGAAACTAGTGATGACCTCATCCAAGGACACGACCTTCAGACTTTGGGACTTTCGTGACCCTGCTATGAAGGTCAATGTCTTTCAAGGTCACACACAGTAAGTGCATCTTGCATCGTATAGAATAGATTTTAGTTTAACTTTCTCTAGATAATTGTCTTTATACTCGTAGACTTGCTGCACGTTTTTATTAAATGGTCAAACAGTAATATTGATTGATGCAATCTTGTTGCACTCTTTAACAACGCTTACTTCTTTGCTGCACCCTTCAGAGAATATATCAATTAAACTTTTGATCGTTTAACACTTGCTGTACGTGTTAGTAAAACTCTGTACTTTGCTGCACCCTTTAGTAAAGTATTTTTACAGACAGGTGACCACTGCGGTGTTCGCAGGTGGTGACAGTTTGGTGTCAGGCAGTGATGACAGGACAGTCAAGGTCTGGGATCTCAAGAATATGAGGTCACCCATCACCACCATCAGGACTGACTCGGCAGTCAATAGGTCTGTGTTTGTAGAACACAATCACATCAATTATATGTGCAAATATATATGGAAATAGAGATTATGTGGAAATATAACATAATTATGTGAAAATAACAGGCAATGTCCTGATATATTATCAATTAATATTGCATGGTATTCGTAGTTCTTAATTTCTGTAAAAATCTAAATATTCAACACCTTTTTGTTAGTGTTGTAATTATATATAAATGCAATCTCATTTAACATTTAGTGTTAATAGGTACTTCAATGTATTGAAGTTAAATATTGTAGGTATTTCAAGAAATTATATTACTTGTTGCACCCTTTAGTGTTATGTTTTAACTGTTGACTAGACTATCAGTGTCAGTCAGTCAAGGTTTGATGGCAGTGCCACAAGACAACAGACAAGTTAGGCTTTATGATCTGTCTGGAGTCAGGCATGGCAGGCTACCTAAAGTCAATAAAGTCAGTCATTGCATCATCGTTGTCATCATCTTCATTATTATTATATCTTATCTTATGATCAGGCACACTAGTCATTTTGGTAACACAGCTCATAATATATTTATCATGAAACGTTTAGTACAAAACGCATTGCTTTTGTTTGTAAAGAAACTATTTGTTATCATCACTTGCTGCACCCTTTAAGCCTTGTGTTGATTGTTCATATGTTTAATATTTGTCCAGGGTCATAGTAGGATGGTATGTTGTACAGCCTGGGGGGGGTCAGCAGACAAGGAGGGGGGTGGGAGTGGTGGGGGTGGGGGACAGTGTAATATATTCTCTTGCGGATTTGATCGGCAAGTTTTTGGCTGGAGTCTCAGTCATCTTGTCTGATTGGCTGAAGATTTGTAAGCTCTCTTCTCAATGGTCGATGAGAAATCAAACCTGGTCAATTCTCTATTCCCATTGGCTGCGCTATTGCGAGATTTATCCGATTGATTTTACTTTGCGTTTTCTTATTGTAAGATGTTTTGTGATTGGTCAGTTTTTGCGAGATTTATTCTGTCTTTGCTGAATGTATCCAAGCGCCCGATTAGTTATAACCTGTCTAGCCTGATTAATAAAAGTAATTGTACAGTGCATTCAGTTGAACGATAGCATTTCATTCATTCAATATCTTGCCATTCACCTAGTGTATTCAATCATTCAATCGTTGATTTGTGTTCTAATTATAGATCTGCAATGAATATTTATGAGCATTAGTCAGTTTTGTATCTTTTTTTATCTTTTTATTTTATTTAAAGTATTATTTGTTTCAATTTTCAGCTGTTGTTTGTACATAGAATGTGTTAGTATAGTGTACAGTATGCAGTATAATATCATCATTATTATTATCATCATTATCATCATCACTTTGTCTCTTTCACTCATTTTGAATTCAGTTGCATTTATTTAAATATTCACAACATTATCATATTTGCTGTAAAGTTGCACACCTTTATTATCAACTCAATTTTACATTCAAATTATAAATTACAGTAATTCAGTTGATGTTTCATAATAAACGACAACTAACTGATTGACAATTTGCATCATAGTTTTATTAAAGTTTAATTACAGAAATTAAATAAATATCATTATGTTTGAAGTTTGGGGTAAAAAATTCAAATTTCTGGAATAAAACCATATAATAACAAAGACAGTATTTTGTGACGTCACGCTGGTTTATTTTTAGATTAAAAGCTCAAATGTTGTGTATTATAGGCTGCTAGGTTGTTGCTGATTTAAATTCAGTATTGTTATTATTTGATAGAAAGAATAAGAGACAATATTGCTGTAGATTTTAAATAATTAACACCCCCCTCCCCACAATTAATAAATGCTGAATTAAGTCATCGTGTTATTTTAGTTACAGATTGTAGAAACTAAATAACCATGTTGGTGTTCGTTAACATAATAATTTGCATAAATATTTTACCTCTAATGAATTCGTTAGATGACGCAAGATTTCAGAATTTCGTTTCGAATGCTAGGCCCAGTGAAGAAGAAAAAATAAACGAAATCGTTTCTTTCTTGTTATCGTATAGATATAACTACAAAGATGTAAGAAAACAAAGAGAGAATGAAATTCGTAAAAAGGAAGCATATAATTCTCTTCATTTGACTGATAAAGGATATTTCAATCGAGAAATAAAGGTGTCAAAAAATGAACCAGAAACAATAAAACCAGAAGAAGGCGCTAAAATCTGGCATAAAGCTTTAAGTATAGATACTGAAAAGGAATCAACTGGTAAAACTAACAGTTACAAAGAAACTCAATTGAATGGATCACGTAAAAATGATGAAAGTTCAATAGAACTAAGTTTTGGTAAAGATAAACTGAATTCTGTTACAAGAGAACTGAATTTTAGTGAAGAAGAACTAAGTTTTAGTAAATATAAGCTCGATTTTAGTTCTAAGTTCAATAAAACTGAAGAGAGTTTCAATAAAGACAAACTGAACTCAGAAACTAAATCACATCAGTTCAATTCCCAAATAATTGCTTCAAATCAATCAATCAATCGATCAGTGATCGATAAATCGATCAACAGATCGATAAGAAAACGCAGCGAAACGAAGAATATAATCGTTGAAGTTGAGTGTTATCAATGCAACACAGATGATAATATCAATTGTGCTGATACTTTCAATGCTGATATACCGTGGACTAAATGCAAGGGAGAAACTTGCGTCAAAATCAATGAAATGGCCAAAGGTTTGTTACTTTTCAACATCTTTTTTTCTATAGCAACTTTAACTATATATTTAAACAGTTACTTTAAAATTTAATATATCAATAGTTTAAGTAGAGGTCTATGTTCTATAATAAATCAAACTTCATGATAAAAGCTAATATTACTAAAATTATATGTATATTATGTCATGTATTTATTGCCGAGGTATCTTGCTAAAAGTACACTGGTAATACTTATCACTGTAGGTATACAATTCGAATCTGTGACTTGATGACAACTTATCAAATGATGATAATGATGATGATGACGACGACGACTATGATGATGATGATATGTGATGATGATAACGATGATGATGCTGTACTTACAGACGGTGCCTACTTGCGTGTGACGAGAGATTGCTCGACTCAAAGCCTGGCCACCTGTCGACCAGATTCGAACTACGGACCTAATGGCATCAAGTGTGTCTGTAGTAAACATCTCTGTAACTCTGCCCCTTCTCTCCTCTCCCCCCACCACCCCATCAAAATATTATTTCAGATAACTGCACTTCCACTGTTTATTTTTAAACATTTTTAATTTAATATGGAATATACAGTTGAATGTAAATGAGACCTTTATTTTATAAGTTAAAGTTTTTGGTTCTTTTAAAGTGAATATTTTGAATATAAAGCATCGACAGAGTTCAATAAAAAGGTGTCAAAATAATAAAACATTGAAACATTTAATAAATAACAATGTTCAAACAAGCAACAGCTTACAAAATCTATCTCAATTGAATAAACATCAATATATTAATACAAAGTTCAGCAGTCACGAGTATATAACGCTCTGAACAAAGATAGAGTCTGTAAAGACTTACACAATATTATACAATGTTTAAGCGGGTTATTAAATGACTAGAATAAATACTTTACAATAAGACAGACTAAAGGGTGCAACAAGGCGTAAACTAACGCTGAAAACATATGAAAACCTTTCAATTCAATACGCTAGACGTACTGGTCATTAACACTTGTCATTAATAGAATTTATAGATATTTTGCCCACATATAAAAAGGTGTGCAATAAATTAGAACACCTCTACAACTCCACATAAATGACGCGTATTGTGACGCTGTAATTTGAACACAAACTGCAAATATTCACACTATATTTACAGATTAAAGTTTTACAGCATATAACAATCATTTCACACAGGATGATGGGGGGGGTGGGTTTAGTTTTTTGTAGCGAGATAAATGATGAGAATGAGAAAAAGGAGAACACCAATAGCAATCACGGCCAAAATAAACTTTCTTCTACGAGTGCGAGTCTGTAACAAATCATATTTCAAAGAATATCTGTTAAAATGTTTCAATTTTAGTTTAAATATACAAGGTAATACACCAAGGATCAGTTCAATGAATATTCCGTCAATGTTATTTATAGAACAGTTTGATAGTTTTAAAAAGGTGTCAAATACAATTAAGCCAACTTGTAGTATAGTTTGTAAGCTTTAAAAAGGTGAGCAGAATTGAATGTACCTGATAATTACGAGCTTGCTGTAATTGACCCATACCATGTTCAACATTAATAGCCGCATTCTCAACATTAGCTTCTATACTGTCTGCACATTCAAATCATACACATTCATATTAAAAAAAATTAAATCAAACATTTAGCATTCTAATATGTACCCTTCTCCCAAGCCTTGAGTTTACCATCTTATTTTCTGATCTTTCTTCACGATGCGCTCTTATCAAAAGCTTAACAATAAACACGTTTATAAACACAAATAAACGGTTTAAATAAACGAATCATCTGACCTATGACGTCGCCCTGTTCATGAACCAACATACCAAGATCTTTAAAAATCTGATTCACATCCAAAATGTCGGCCTATGACACATATAAGCTAAAAATAACTCAATTTAGCAGCAGACTGGACAAAAGGAATACAAGTTAAATGTTAACTTAGAAACAAAACTTTGAATGAATTTATAAAACGTTTAAATGTAATAAATTTAAATAAATCAACCTCTAGTTTACTGATGGCTCTTTCTCTTTCTTTCATCATTTCAATATCAACATCATCTTCTATTTGTAACTGAGCTGCATCACTACAACATTATTATTATCATCATTATTATCATCATTAACATCATTATCATCATTTTACTGTAAAATTAATCTATAAAACTGATCAGATTTTATTATAAATTATGTATAGAAATTTGACACACCTTTATATTACACTTTATTTTCAATATAAATATTATATTATAGCCGATATACTTCCGTTGAACAGAACTGTTGTACTATGGAATTAAATATAATATAAAAAATTTAATATATAAAGAAAATTTCTGACATTAAAAAGGTGTGCAAAATAAATGTCAGATAAGTTGTACTACCTGTCTATACCAACAAGCTGTTCATCTGGCCTTCTATCATCTGCAAATGGATCCTTAAATAAAACAATATATATATTCACAACTAAATTAATATATAAGAGTAACAAATGCATAATACAGCACATAGTAGAACAAAAGCAAAGATACAAAGAAGCATACAGCGAGACATACATAGCTGTGACTCTTGACTCTTTGAATGCTCTCTTTCTCTCTCTCTTTCTCTTGTCTCTGAGCTGACTGGAAGTTATTTAAAACGCAAGAGAATTCGTTCATTAATCTTTCTCTCTGCATTTTCTGTTGTCTCTGTTCAGATGCAGAGTTAGACAATGGCAAGTGAGAGATGTCCTTTATGTTCTGATTCGTTTCTTTGGCCAACTGATTAGTGTAGTGTTGCACTTGATGACTAACAGAATACAAGACACGATTAGCTTTATAAAAAAGATTAAATGAATTTTAAAAGGTATTTTAAAATGACTGAGTTTAACTAAATTCTGAATACGATGTAGGACCTACACAATGAATAAACAAATACAATAAAACAAAGACAGATAGATACAGATAGACAAACAGACTGGTAGACAGACAAACAAATAGACAGACAGACAGACTCACAGTTTATCTCTTAATTCAGGAGTATCCATTGTAGTTCCAATATTTGCCACCAGACGCTGCATTTGAGAAACTGTTCAATATATGCATATATAGCAATTGTATACTTATATTTATTATTTAGACACTAATTAAATTAATAAATATGAAGCAGATAAAGCAATAAAAAGGTACGTGTTTAAATAAATAAACAAATAAAAAAGATTTACCGTTTTGTGTCATTTTCTGCACACTGCCGCTTATGACTTGTGACAAGCGAGAAAATTCCCCAGGGCAATCCCGGGCTGGAAAAACCGGTAGAAAAATAGAAATTAGATCGATTATAACTCTTAAAATAAAATAACTTAAAACTTGAACAGAAAGAGACACAGAGAGAGACAGAGAGATACAGACACACAGCCAGAAGGAATAATAGAGACATAGATACAAACTTAATATTTCTTTTCAACAAAATAAGAATCTAATTAATAGAATAAAATATGGAGGCGACTTTTAAATTGAATACAGCAGAGAAATTTATACAGGAAATACTATCCAATTAATATATTTTATTTCAACTATGTATTTAATACGTAATACTATGTATTTAACTATGAATTTAATACGTAAGTCTACGTAATACTCACGTGCCCCGGGGGGGTTGGAGGAGGGGCCAGAATGATAGGAACTGCAGCCCCCAGGGGGCGTGTCATAAAACCCACTTCTTCCGGACATTATGCAAATTATATTATTATATTAATTATTATTACAAATAACTCAATATAACTGTAAAAATAAAGGCTCCCCTTCGGTTTCGCACCTCACCGACTTAGGGTTAGAGATGATTATGGTTAGATTTTGGGTTTAGATTGTATTTAGAGTCATGATTAGGTTTATTCAGACGGATCAGACGTATTTTGCAGTTATTTTCAGAGAATTTAGCTGATTTTATTTTTTATTTTGTAAACAATCGCCATTTTATGAGCGATAATTGAAGAAACACTGTGTAAAACATAAAAAAAAATTTTTCAAAAATTGTTGGATGTAGTTCGAATTTCGCGATGAGACTTGATTTATTATATTCCTCATACTTTCTAATATATGTGATATTATTTTTATTCTAAAAACTTCATGAGGTGCGTAACCGAATGGGACCCAAAATAAAGTAACTGTTAAAAAAATAAAACTGTCAAATCAGTTATTATTGAACTGCTGATAAAAATAAATATCACATCCAGGTCGCAATTTACGCACTGCCTCATTAACGTATCTGATTTCTACAAAGTTCTAAATCATAAATAAGTAATAATTTCGATTAAAAAAACGCAAAATAAATAAAATAATTAATCGACATATGTATTTAACGATTAGACGAAACTTTTATTTTTTAATTATTTTTATTTAATAAAAATATTATTTTCGTAATTCCTTGCATTATCGTGAAATTTTTAATCTTCAGCTAACGACAGATTTATCTCACAAAAATATATAACAGAAAAATAACATAGGGGGGGGGTGTCGAATATGAACTTAAAACTGAAGGAAATAATTATACACCACCACCCCCCTAAAATATTGAGTAGAGAGAGTAAGATTGAGTAGAGGCTTAAATACACAATTTTTAAAGTACCTGTCCCCTTCTTAATGAACTAAAAAGCTAAATCGTCTACATTTAAACAAAATTTAATGTAATAGTAATTGACGCCCCCCCCCCTCCTCCGACTAGAGCTGAATACATACTAACATTATTTATTGTTGTATAAATGAATAAAGAAACACTCAAACACAACATTTATATAATAAATGATTGCACTTTCATTTTACTGTAAAAACTTCAACCATCAACCATCATTATATTCGAATCTAAATTTTGATAAAACATCAAACAAATTTATAAATAGCATTATTTCCTTATTTAAAGCAATACTTATTATAAAATGTAAAAAGACTGAAATAAACAAACTTGAAGTAGGTCTCATTTGCTTAAACAACAACACAATTACATTGTCAAATTAATTTTCAGTCACTAGTCTCGGAGTTTATCTGTAAATAACCCCCCCCTCCATCTATTAGCATAAGTCTAATCTGCTATCAAATAAAGTTATTTTTATTCATACATAACACAAAACATCCATTTGACAGCAGATTGAAAATCCATCCATGATGAACAAGCAAAAGTTCACAAATAAAAAATTGCAGTCAGAATCTGAACGCCCCGCCCCCTAGTAGGGTCTGGACCTGAACCCTCCCCCTCCGCCTCCCCGCCCCCCCATGCCTCGTGTGGGGAGCATTTTACCACCACTCCCAGAATAGCTGTCTGACCCCCCCTCAGCCCCCCAACCTATAAAATAATTTAAAATGTGAACAAAGTGTTAAAATCAAATAAAAAAAACATTTATGTACCCTTCTACCAAGCCTATAATAAACCATCTTGTTCTGTAATTTCTCTAATGTACCCTTCAATCAAGCCAAGTAGAAATAATGAACTTACTACTATTATATCCGGCATCATAAGCCGTGGCGGCTGCATCTTCAGCCGATCCACCACCAAACTCATAGCCGTAGCCATCACTGAAATACATCATCATTCATCATCATCATCACAAATGTTTCATCACTCAAAAATGTCATCATCATCATTATGATAAACTGAAATCTAACAAATTTAATTTGGAGAAATATGAGATGAAATATAATAGAATGATGATGATGACAACCAGGTGTCGATCAACTAGACATTGTGTTGTGTGCATAATCAATCAATCCATCAATCCATCAATCGTTACCTTATTTCATTCGCTGCTGCATATTCCGATGTATCCCCATATCCCAGATCATCCTCCACCCCCCCTCCGTACCCCGCGTCATAACCACTCCCCCCTCCTGACTCCTAAACAGCAAAACAACTTAAAACATTATCAAACTTTAAATATAAAAGTTACGTCTTATAAACAGAAAGTCTTTTTATATCAAATGACATCAAGTATCGCTTTTAAATTAAAATTGAATTGAAGTTAATTAAATTTCATAAACACACACTTTTTAATTAGCCGAAAAACAAATATAAAACAAATTAAATTTCACACCTTTTTAGCACGATCAAAAAATTAATAAAATGACTCACGTAATCATAAGCACCTGCCCCGTAGCTATCAGACCCTCCCATTGATCCTCTACCTGAGGCCCCGCCCCAGCCTGAAGCCCCGCCTCCTCCTCTCCCTGAGGCTCCACCCCCACGGGGTGCACCCCTGCTGGCCCCACGTGGGGCTCCGCCTCTATAATAAATCAACCAATCAAAAGTGAGTTTA
>JAQIXG010005234.1:0-11727 GCA_034700105.1 Oconnorella tubifera | reverse complement strand
CAGTTTTTGAGGTCTCGGTCTTGGTCTCGAGTCCAAACGTTCAGGTCTCGGTCTTGGTCTCGGTCTCGAAGGATCAGATCTTGGTCTCGGTCTCAAAGGATCAGGTCTCGGTCTTGGTCTCGGTCTCGAAGGATCAGGTCTCGGTCTTGATCTCGGTTTTGAGAAAAAGGTCTTGAAAAAATTTCAAGACCTTATAATCTTCTTCATTGGAATTTAAATATTAAAATCTTGAAATCTTGAGCACAAACATTAGTAAAAATTGTTGGCAAAAATCTTGCAAATGTTGCTAAAAAATAATATTATGGTGTTCAACTTAAGTAGTCATTTCTGATGCATCCATGTATCAGTAACTGTTATAAGTAAATTGAAATGTGCGCAAAGATCTATGTGTTTTCATTTCCGTTTTTGCTTTCACATGTGTCAAAATATATTAATTGCAACTAGCGCAGTAGCAATAAAATAATGTTGCTACTATGTAATACAGTATAAAAAGTAACACAACTATTAAAACAATATAATAAACAATGTATCAAATAATAAACCTGATCGTCTGCTGCATACATAGATTTATAAACTTAATGTGACATCTTTGGCACTAGTTCTAATTGTGAATTGTAATAATTAATATTCGTACAAGTGATTAATATGAATGGTAGTTTTTTATATTACAATCATTTCTTACAGATTAATACAAAATTAGGATTAATTTTAATAAAACTAATTCATTTGACTATTATTACCTTTATGTGCGTGTGACAATATTAATGATGTTGATTAGCCTCTGATTGTGACTGCACATCGTGTCAAATGTTGCATTTTGTTATATTGTGATTGTGTTGCAGTTTTGTGCAATAAATTGATGGTGATAACAGTGTTCAGTTTTGTAAGTAATATAATGATTATGATAATGACAGTCACTGTAACTGTTTATTGTGTCTGATGTATTTTTTCTCATAGAAAAAGTTTCTCATAGTATTATGTATAAGTCGCCAACGATTGATGGGTGGTTTTTAACAAGTCTTGCATAGACCTGGTGGTTTTGATCTTGATCTAAGTTTGTTTTATGCCTTCGTTTCTTAGAACCTGGTCTTTGTCTCGGTCTTGGTCTCGAAGCTCATGGTCTTGGTCTCAAACAATCAGGTCTCGGTCTTGGTCTTGGTCTCGAACCATCAGGTCTTGGTCTTGGATTTCGAACCTTCAGGTCTTGGTCTCGTCTTGATCTTGACAAAAAAAGGTCTCGTTAACATCACTGAATAAAAGTGGACACAGCAATAATAAATGAGTGTCATATTAATTGATATAAGTTATACAAACTAAGTTTTTAATATCAAATAATTTTCAAGCAGAAATCAACTAGTCTTGAAATAAGTAACGCTACATAGACTATATATTATATACTTAATATACATAATTGAAATAAGGAGAGAACAATGCAATATATTTAAGTGTTCAGTGATTATTCAGGCCATTTTCATTGTATACTGTATATCGATCTTTTTTCCAATCGTGTTCGTTGAAGTATAGATGTCATAAAATAAGCTTTAGGGTAATATGCTTAGCTATTATTTATAGTAATTGAATTACATGCCAGGGATTCATTGTAAATTAGTCTGCATAATGAACTACAATAATTATTCATGTATGTATTTCTATATGCATGAATAATTATAGCCACTGATGTTAACGAGACCTTTCTTGTCAAGACCAAGACGAGACCAAGACCTGATGGTCCGAGATCCAAGACCAAGACCTGATGGTTCGAGAACAAGACCGAGACCGAGACCTGATGGTTCGAGACCATGACCAAGACCGAGACCTGATGATTCGAGACCAAGACCGTGAGCTTCGAGACCGAGACCAAGACCAGGTGCTCTGATACGAAGACTGAGTTATAAAACAAACTTAGATCAAGATCAAAACCAGCAGGTCTATGCAAGACTTGTCAAGGACCACCCATCAATCGTTGGCGACTTATTATACATAATACTATGCGAAATTTAAAAAAAAATACATCAGACGCAATAAACAATTACAGTAACTGTCATTATCCTAATCATTATATTACTCTCAAAATTGAATTTTTTTTAACACCATCAATTTACTGTACAAAACTGCAACACATTCACATTTTACTTCTAACTGATACATGGATGCATCAGAAATTACTATTTAAATTGAACACCATAATATTACTTTTTAGCTGCATTTGCAAAGATTTTTGCCAACTATTGCTAAAATTTGGCTATATTTGTCTAAAAATTTAAAGATTTCAATCTTTAAATTTCAATCAAGAAGATTTCAAGGTCTTGAAATTTTTTCAAGAGCTTTTTCACAAGACCGAGACCAAGACCGAGACCTGACCCTTCGAGACCGAGACCAAGACCGAGACCTGACCTTTCAAGACCAAGACCAAGACCGAGACCTGAACGTCTGGTCTTGAGACCAAGACCGAGACCTCAAAAACTAGTCTCGAGGCGGTCTCGAGACGAGACCTGATCTCGAGACCTAACATCACTTATTATAGCACTGTTAGATGGCGTTGCTTTTCGTGTAAGAAATCAAGAAAACTTGAAGGATTTAATTAAAAATAGTCTCTTTTAATTAAGGCACATATTTTCGAAAATCTCAGAGAAAATTTACTAAATATAGGAACAAAGTGATCTAGAATAAACAATATTTTTCGTTTACATTTCAGAAGGAGTTATTAAACATAAAATTGTTTTATATATCCTTATGAGTGTGTGTTTTGAATTATATATAGGATATAAAACTACTTAATTGATTTTAACTGAAATTAAGATATACTGTATGTATGAAACGGCCCGTTATTTTTCACGGGCTATATCTAGCTATTGTCACAATTTTATCCGTAATTATACTCGATAGACCTTATACGATACCTAGATATATAGAAATCTAATACGATATTTAATTATTAAAAACACTAAACAATGCACAAGATGCTCCATGAAATTTGGATTCATCGTAACTAACAGCTCAAATTTAATATTTTAAATTAAACAGCTTAGTCAACTCAAGTATTATGATGTGCCACTCACATTTTTATTTGACACGTTTATTATAACTGCATTATCTGATTCAGTAAGCCGATTACTGTAAAAACGATGGTCATGACAATAATTTAAAATAGTAATTCATTATCAGATTACGTTCTGATGCGTCGTTTCTTGATCTATAATGGTTAATTCAAAAGTGGTTGTCAAACTGTTGTCAAAATGTTTTTCTTAAGTTTATTATGACGACAGTATTTCTAGGAATAAGAGCTCATATTTCTTATCTTTGCATTTTTTATTAAACTAGATTTGATTTGCATGATACTATAAGAATAACATTAATTTGAGAAATAACTAATTTTCTATAATTAATGACACGTTGAACATAGAAAATAATGATGTTGTTGATTTATTATTCAATAGTAGTATGCTTTTAATACAAAACAAAAATTTAAACAATAAATTACATTGTAGCGTAAGGAGAACTCAAAAAGTTTTCAGTAAAATACTTTAATAATCAATTTTATAAAAAATGCACTTCAAAATGAAGCCTTAAAATACTAATCCTTAAAATAGCATCCAGTCAATGGATTCTATTGACTGCAGCATTAGATCTAAAATAAGAATTTATATAGCAACTACTAGATTCAATCTAAAGCCTATATACTTGAATTTTTAACATATTTCATTAAATGTATTTAATGAAATTTGTAATGAAAAAAACAATATCATTAAGTTTCTGTCCAGCATTCAACTAATAAAAAACAATAAACGAATAGCATTTAGAATGACTTCACAACTCTTTACAGAGTTACAATGATTGCTATTGTAATGATGACAATCTTTGAAAACAAAATCAACTTGGTTATTATCATAATGAAAATCGTAAGCTCCACGTTCACATAACAACATTGCAACGGTAATAAAAATAGCGAAGTTGATATATAGCTCTGGATCGAGCCGCGGGCACATAACAAACTCAATTAATGAAAATCCATAAACTGAAATAACAATAAAGCAGGTAATCTCAAAGCGTGATCTCGAAAATAATGACATAATCAGCGAGGATGTAAATTTAAGTAATAAAATAATGTGAAGTAAAATTCGAATTACATTCACGCCTCGATCTAAATATAAAAAAGAAGTAAGTCCATAGAAGTAATAAAGTGCAATAATAGCTGGGTAAAATTGTAATATAGAATACGCGTAAAATATTTTTAAGGATATAATGTAATTTCAGACTATTGAATTTACAACCACCGCTGTAAAGGATTTTTAACTTTATAAACTTTATAAAAATAAATTATTAATAAATTTTAAATTATTCTGTATTAGTTGATATTTACGTGACTTAATAAGTAATTAAACTGACTAAAAAATGTGTTATATTTACTGATGTTTTCGAAAATCTTTTTCATCGATTTTTTAAAGACTACATTACTCTTATGTAGTGTTTACATTACTACATTATTCTTATATACAGCTACTGTCAATTTGGTCGCATCGAAATCATTACGTTCCAACACTACTTATAGGACGACTCAGCATAGTAATTAATTAATATTTTATAAATTCTTAACGTGCGTAAGAGTTGATTATCTCGATTTATTATTGCAATAAATTAATTATAATATCCGTTCAATTTTTGCTCTAGCGCAAAAACATTAAAGGCTATATAATCTATTGTAATTAAGAATACATTCTACATTAGTATTGTTTAATAATTCGGCTATATATAATAGATCTAAAACAATCTAATACTCTACACGAGTATGTCATAATTATAATCGTTCACTCTTTATTTATTATTTATTTTACTTTGATTTTGATTTTCTATTTATTATTTTTGTCTACCGTTTGATTGGTGAATTCAAATCTATATATATTATTTGTTAATATATTTTACTCTAACTTTATTTGTTTATGTTGCCTTATTGTGGATTAAAGCTTCATATATAATTTTACGTTAAATAAAGAGCCGAACTGACGTGAGAAGGGGCCGAACTGATCATATCACTTTGGGTCAAAATTGCAACTCATTTAAACTAATTGACAAATGAACGGATCGGACTGATTTAAGTAACTTTCCTTTCAATTTGAAAGTCTACTGTCAATTTTCATTTTCAGCTACTTCTACCGTATACATACTGGTAGCTTTTCTACGCTCTATCTTTTTACACAATAGTAATAAATCGATAGTCTTATTTCTGTAAATCATTATTGTTACTTACTATCTTATTTAACCTAATAAAATATCAGATTTTAACGCATAATATGATTTTATCTGATTTATAAAGTCGTAGCGACGCGTTATTGACAACAATTATCACAAATTTGTTTATAGTCTAAAGGTTAGCAGTAATTTAACTAAAGACAAAATTTTAGAATCAATTGCGTAATAATACCAATGCAGAAATAATACCAATATAAGCTTACTGCAAAAATAATTTTTATTATTTTCAATTTACTCCAATAATATTTCGTAAAAACTTTTGACCAGGCCTTGTCAACTTTTGATGCTAAATTAGTCGAGAAGTCAAGAG
This sequence comes from Oconnorella tubifera, assembly GCA_034700105.1. Taxonomy (NCBI): domain Eukaryota; kingdom Metazoa; phylum Annelida; class Clitellata; order Enchytraeida; family Enchytraeidae; genus Oconnorella; species Oconnorella tubifera. The sequence goes on along the minus strand of JAQIXG010005234.1, from coordinate 6,170 downwards.
TCAGTCACGTGATAGATATTTCTTGTTCTCTGAAAGATTTATTGAGATGTCTATCCCATGAGATCGTAAAACGTCGGAGCTTATTTGACAGTCACCAGTATCATGATGTCATATATCATAGCGATAGTTCATTTCGAGGATAATTTTGATGAAACTCAATCATCTCGAATAAATCACGAACGAGTGTATATCGAGTTTCTTTGATTAAAATCACGTCAATATAACTTATTGCAAAGTAATAAATTTTCAGAATTGTTTAAAAATATTTTTAAAGGATTGAATGCGATGATGTAATAAAGTATAGAGTGACTAGATATTATATTTAATTAAACATTGAAGAAACGAAAATTCAGATTTAGTAGCTTTGGTGTTTGAGTACGTAAAACGTAATAAGCAAACTTAAGCAATACAAACACGTAAGTTCGAAATTTGTACCGGTTGGTTCTGCAATATTAGTATTTTTGGCAAGTGAAAAAAGCTCTAAAGTAAAACTGAATACTAATATAAGAAAGACCATCAGCCAAATAAAATTTGAGGAGTTGGATAACTATTCTAGAATCCGTGTTAAAATTATAACGGATTAGAGAACTATATGTATAAGAAAATATCTCTCTGCGTCAAACGTGCCATTATTCACATGATATTATGGATTTTTTTAAAATTAAAAATAGAGATATATAAAAAAATCCATTGCTACAAAACAAGCGAATGATTTGAGGATTAATTAAAATGCGCTCTTGCGCTTACGGCGCATACTATTTTCAATTAATCGCTCTGATTAGTAAAGACAGATGGTCGGCTAATTTACTCCTTGATTGATGAAGTCTTAATCGAGAAGATCTTATTTCAAAAGTTTTCTTTATCTGGAAACACTAGTAATTAGAGCGTGTTTTATTAAGTGATGATTTAAGTTATTACTTGTAATTAACTTGTTAGTAAGAATTAATGTAATAATATATCCATATTAATTTGCTCAAAATCAGTGGAAATAATACTAATAAAATAAAAATAAATGCACCAATATACAACAAGTTTAGATTCAATTTAATGATAATATTCAGTGATAAAGTCAAATTCAAAACGCATTTTAATACATTAAAATACACTTTGTATATATGTTTCTAACAAATAACTAGTTGAATTCATTTATTATTGTAGGAAAGTATAGTGCACATGCACTGCACATGGAGTAATAAAGCAAAGTGCCATGCGGTCACAATTAAATATCGCCTTTTTCGTGTTTTGTAGTTGTATCCTTTTGTTACAAACTTAAAGACCCTCTGATAGTCTTCATAATTCTTGAAAGCATTATTTCGTGAAATTTTCTACGTCTTTTCTTTCTTTATATATTATTTTAAAAAAAACCATAATTACTTTATTTCTCTTTTCTTTTCAGTCGTCAAGCCTTCCTCCTCGATATACCAGTGGTAGGAAATATTGTATACCAACATTAACTTATAATATTAAAATTAAAACATAATTTTTATTAGTATTTTACCTTGAAGTTATCGTTGAGGAAGCTGTAAATGATTGGATTGACGAAGCTATTGGACATGGCCAGCCAGTGAACGGAATAGTAGATAGCAATCATGCGTTCCTTCTTCGAAGGATTGTTGTAGAAGTTGATCAACTCAGGATTGAAGTCTACAGCGAGAGTGAAAGCGTGAATTGGCAGCCAGCAGATAGCGAAGAGAGTCACGATGGCTAATAGCATCTTGATTACCTAACAACATATTAGAAACTTTGTTATTATTCATGAGTTAGCTAAAATTTGTAACTCACAAATTATATGATATTATAAAAGATATTGAGCTAAATATTTTTCTAACAATAATTAAAACAAATATTTCAGTATTTGTTTGGCCAGAATTTAACACGTATCATGATTTATTATTATTAATATATTTTATAAATTGCGAAAATAATTACTAAATATGGAACAGATTTATAAAATATTTCATATTTACAATTATATTTAAGCGTAAGCTTGTAAGAGAGATTTTCTAATTTTTCTCATTTCCCACGATTTCCCATTTCACGACACATAGCATATATTCAGAATTATAATTTAAAGAAAAGATTCTCAACTATTCTGTCACGACAAATATAAAGGATATGACAATAAAATTATTCCCTACATGGAGGAATCATTTTTCCCTTTTAGAAAATGGGAAGATAATTTCCCACATTTTCTGTAAATAAAGAAAAGATGACTCTGTTTTGATGAGCACTTGCATATTCATTCTGGATGCTGAAACATATGTGTTCACGAATTGTTGTGGCAAATAAACAAAGCCTTCTTGTACAATTATTCATTTTAAATTCAACTTTGATTTGAACCTATAATCTCTTTCTGAAATGTTCCATTGTCCTAGTTGTCCCAAAAGTAAATATCAGATAAATATTTTAAATGTGAAGAATCAGATGTATCCACTAATTTGAAAAAATTGCTAAAATTGTCCAATCTCGATAATGTTATGCTAGAATCATTTTTAAAAATAAACGAACTTTATCCTGAAAATTTCTAACTTTTCAATTTCATAGTTAGATAGAAAATTTCTTACTTTACAAAATGACAAAAAATAACAATTTTTTTCGTGCTTGGTTAAATTACTGCGTTTTCCTTTCAGTTAATGTCTATGGGTTCAACATTTTAATAAGTATCTCTGTTATAAATAACAATTTGTTGAACAATAGAATTTGCGAATTTAAATTCATAAAACAAACCTTATCAACTAATCAGCGAAAACATATATGAAGATAATTTTAAAAATGTAAAATTTCTGTAAAATAATTATTGTACCGCAAAATCTTCTAATATTGCAATATACAGTAATAAAATAATCAAGATAAATATTTCAGAGTGTAAAGTTAATATTCATAAACTTGTCAATTATTTTGTTTTATTAAGTATTCTTAATGAGAGAAAAAACACATTTCTATCTCTTTAATAACACTCTCCTATCTCTGTCTCAATAATTACAAAGCTTACTGTTGATCACATTCATGCTTTTCATACAGCTTAAATTTACCAGTTAGTTTATCCATTGATTTTTCTATGGCAACATTCATTTGCCGGTCAAAGATAAATAGCTGAACTTCTTATATGACTTTCAGTCAAACAATCGTAAAGTAAATGCTTGGCAACTACAAATCATGGCTGGAAAACTTCAACATTTTAACTTCTCGTCTTTACATATTTAGTATTTCGATATTACTTTAAATTTAATGAATGACATTGAATATGTCTAGTTATCTTATCTATATACTGCTGTATACAATGACTACTGTATAGAACCACTTTTTATACTCTATAGAACTACGATTTTAGTTGTAGAAATATTGTTACAGTTTTCATAGAAGACTAATCATTTGATTAATATTTCCTGTATGATACAAATTATTGTTCTATTTAATATATGCAACTATTGTATGCTGGTATTGTAAGGATGAATCATATTCTTCATTACTCACAAATTCGCCATAAGGTTTTATTCTCTGATAAGTACTTTTTATCTAAAATATTCCATGTACTGACACAAGATAATCAATTTCGAAGATAATAAGCTTCATATTGATTAAATATAATACGTTATATAGACTACTTTTATATACGAAATAGTTAAATAAAATTATTGAAAATTGTTCGTTTTCAATTAGGGCTATTTATGTCTACGTTGTATACACCTAACCTTATTCCATCTTCAATCTGCTCTTAAAGAAGTTTTTGGCTACAATATACATTTCTGTCTATTCTAAATAATTCAATTCATCATTTGACTGAAATAACCTGAAAATTTGATATAGATTTGATAATTGCTTAACAATTGTTGATAATTTTATAAAAGTTATTTTAAATAACGGTAGTCCTTAATAAACTAATACTAATTATATGTCCTTGCATTATGTAGACTATCAAATTATCTTTTTGTTCATAAAATTTCTTACTTTACAAAATGACAAAAAATAACAATTTTTTTCGTGCTTGGTTAAATTACTGCGTTTTCCTTTCAGTTAATGTCTATGGGTTCAACATTTTAATAAGTATCTCTGTTATAAATAACAATTTGTTGAACAATAGAATTTGCGAATTTAAATTCATAAAACAAACCTTATCAACTAATCAGCGAAAACATATATGAAGATAATTTTAAAAATGTAAAATTTCTGTAAAATAATTATTGTACCGCAAAATCTTCTAATATTGCAATATACAGTAATAAAATAATCAAGATAAATATTTCAGAGTGTAAAGTTAATATTCATAAACTTGTCAATTATTTTGTTTTATTAAGTATTCTTAATGAGAGAAAAAACACATTTCTATCTCTTTAATAACACTCTCCTATCTCTGTCTCAATAATTACAAAGCTTACTGTTGATCACATTCATGCTTTTCATACAGCTTAAATTTACCAGTTAGTTTATCCATTGATTTTTCTATGGCAACATTCATTTGCCGGTCAAAGATAAATAGCTGAACTTCTTATATGACTTTCAGTCAAACAATCGTAAAGTAAATGCTTGGCAACTACAAATCATGGCTGGAAAACTTCAACATTTTAACTTCTCGTCTTTACATATTTAGTATTTCGATATTACTTTAAATTTAATGAATGACATTGAATATGTCTAGTTATCTTATCTATATACTGCTGTATACAATGACTACTGTATAGAACCACTTTTTATACTCTATAGAACTACGATTTTAGTTGTAGAAATATTGTTACAGTTTTCATAGAAGACTAATCATTTGATTAATATTTCCTGTATGATACAAATTATTGTTCTATTTAATATATGCAACTATTGTATGCTGGTATTGTAAGGATGAATCATATTCTTCATTACTCACAAATTCGCCATAAGGTTTTATTCTCTGATAAGTACTTTTTATCTAAAATATTCCATGTACTGACACAAGATAATCAATTTCGAAGATAATAAGCTTCATATTGATTAAATATAATACGTTATATAGACTACTTTTATATACGAAATAGTTAAATAAAATTATTGAAAATTGTTCGTTTTCAATTAGGGCTATTTATGTCTACGTTGTATACACCTAACCTTATTCCATCTTCAATCTGCTCTTAAAGAAGTTTTTGGCTACAATATACATTTCTGTCTATTCTAAATAATTCAATTCATCATTTGACTGAAATAACCTGAAAATTTGATATAGATTTGATAATTGCTTAACAATTGTTGATAATTTTATAAAAGTTATTTTAAATAACGGTAGTCCTTAATAAACTAATACTAATTATATGTCCTTGCATTATGTAGACTATCAAATTATCTTTTTGTTCATAAAATTTCTCATAAAATAATACTTTTTGCATATTGGACATCTTATAAACGACAATGAAACTGATTGAGGTCAGCAGCTTCCATCGAACTGCTCTTTAATATCTCTAAATGCAAAGGATGAATGCTTTTCTGAAATATTGAAGCAAACTGCAAGACGTAGGTCATCTCGGATAATTTGTTCAATGCGAAAATTGTCAGCACAGCGAGAGGAAAGAGATCGAACAAGGCAATAAGACGAATTGAAAAAATACAACAAATAATTAAGATTAAAACGTTGAAAATATTTCGATAAAAAGCGAGAAAGAGATAAAAGTGAACTTATTGTCTGAAATTTCAATAATCCTAATATATCTAAACTCGATTAATAAATATTTAGAAATTATCGAAAAACTTTTTGAGGACGAATAAAAATATTCCGAACATTTGAAATCTCAGTGTAAACAAGTTGTTTAAAAATTAATGAGGCCTGAAAGAGAATCCATTTTATGCAATGTATTTTCATTAAAATTTCATTTTTTTGGTTCTTTTAGGCTAAGTTGGAAGTAGCATCACAAAATCAATAAAAATTGTCGTTTAAATCTACTCCTACTGGTATGTAGGCCTATTTATAAATTTTAGAGAATATTTAATATAGAAAACGTGTCTATCAATTCTACAAATTATCAGATAATATAGAAAATCGCATATGAAATGTCGAGTTATCTTCAAGCGTGATAAGATAATTCTTGCATTCATACAGATGAATTAAAAGTAATTAGTTTTAAATTAAAAACTGCTAGGCATATTACATTTTCTGAAATATAAAATATAATTAAAAAATTTACTTAAATTTTACTGATTTAACTAGGCCT
>JAQIXG010005233.1:0-11729 GCA_034700105.1 Oconnorella tubifera | reverse complement strand
CTTGGACTCCGATCGAGAAAGCTTTGCACTTAAACTGGCAGCTGACGGTCAATCTTTTAGTTCTGAATATTTCGACTCGCAGCATATAGCTAAGGTTGCAAAGAAGCAAGCAACGCTCAAAATTAACAAATATTGTGAAAACCACACTCATGAATTATTTATAACAACTGCTAAACGTTAACAAACAACAATATGGTAATATGAGCAATGTTTGATATTTATAAAGATAATGAATTTTAGCACAATATTACAGTAAATAACTAGGACACAGAAATAGGCGTAAATGAAGAAAAACATTACAAAAACATTACAAACACATTGTATTTAGTCCCAAAGTTACGACCAATTATCAAGTTCTGATTTCTAAAGATAAAGATTATGATCTATAAAGATTTATAAAGAAGTTTTAGAAAAAATACTGAAAATAATTTTTATTTAAGTAAAAAACTATCAAACACTAACATGTTTTAAACTGCACAATACTTGACTAGATACAGCATTTACTCGACAAACAATTTAAATAAATCGCTTATAATAACTTATTAATACGATGTCTTATAATATATCAAATTTTAAATCAAACATATTTACTATTGATTTGGTTGTAATATACTTTACAACTACCATAGATAACTGCTGAAATGCAGTTTCTTTCAAATTCTTAGCAATTCGGCATAATTCCCCGTTATGTTTCTATATATTATCCTCTTTAATATCTTTATATGATTTGATGTAATAATGATTTAATTATCGCCTTCGATAATCCAATTTCTCACTTTATCATCAGTTTTCCCGCGTTAAGGAATCACTCACGCATCACGTGATTACATCTGATTCGTCTGCCTCATTGCTGACCCGCCAATCAGAGCATTCATATCAAAATCTCTTTATAATGCGGCCGCCAATCAAATCAGTTCATACATCGAGAGTTTTAGCTTTTGTATTAGTCTGGGAGTTATTCAATTTACTTTCGAAGCAATTCAACTGGAAAACAGAGAGAGATATGATCTTTGTGATTGCGTTGTTGGGAAACTGAAAGATCTGAAAGAGAGAAAAAGAGGGCAGTTGAACCTTTATTTCTCTATGAAACTTTGCAGGGCTCACCCGGGAAGTTGAAATCTAATATTTTAAAAGAAATAATATGTTTGAGAATAGAAAACTTTGAAATAAATAAATGAATGTAAATGTAATGTATATGTAAATTAAAAATAAAAACTTAATTCAATTATATTTCATGTAAAGTATATGGAGAAATGTAAAGAAAATATTTCAATCACCAACACAATAAGACAAAATCACAAAAGTTTCTGCTTCTAACTGAAATATTTAACTACAAAAGATAAAGTGCCAATTTTTATTTTTATATTTATGAAAAATGGCTTTCTTCTGTTCATAAATACTGAACATTCCAATTGAGCATTGCATCGTAAAACGAATATAAATTCATATTTGACATTTAATATAAAGTTTTATATTAAATGTAAATTGTGCTCGTGTCAATTTTATGCAAACTTTGAAACATTTTACAAAATAAATAAAATCAGATGCAATACGAAAAAATCTTGTACAGTAGAAATTTTATTTATTCGTTTTCTTATTTCTTTCTCTTTATTTTTACACACTTCGCTATACTCCGTCTTGTTTTTTTCTGACCAAGATAACAAGAATAGAGATTTTTATCCACCAGCGTCGAAAAACGATCAATAATTCCAGGGACGATTAATCGTAAAATCAGTCGGCCATTAATAATATTATTATAAGATAGCAGTAGAGAGAGAGAGTCATTCATTATATAATATCAGCCAATTTGTGCCAGTCATTAATTCTATGATATAAGCCAATCAGAGAATCGTTAACTGTAGCCATCAACCAATCAGCACTGTCGAAATGTTTCACTTTCGTGAAAATAAAATTCATAAATAAAATTCATAAATAAAAATGGTCATTCCGCAGCAGAAAAGGTCCTTGAGATGCAATAAGTTGTGTAAATAAAATTAGGCTATGAAAAAGAATACATTTTTTCTTGAAACAAATACAACAGGAGATGTAATGGTAAAGTAAACAATATCAACTTTGTTGCTGAACAAAAAATATTGCTCCGAATTAAACAAAAAACGGTTCAATAATTTGAACTGCTTTAAACCCTCCCTCCCTCCCTCCCTCTCTGTCTCTCTCTCTCTCTCTCTCTCTCTCTCGACTCCCTCTCTCTTTCATTAAATGTATACGGTCATAAGTCGGTTTTAATTAAAACTTTTACAACATGAGAAAAATTTGAAATTCTATAATAGTAACTGTTAATAAAAATTTCTAGTGTCAGCTATTGTAATTAATCAAATGAAAAGATGCACTATTATTGAAATACATCCCTTGCTCGATATTATAAAATTGTAATTTTGATATAATTCTGTAAATAAAATAAAATATTAAATATTTTTTTAAATATTTCACTAGAATTATATTGCTAAGACATAAACAATTTTTTAATAACTAAGCTTTTATATTTTTCAGCAGCCCTATGTTGAAGTATAAGTGAGATTTGAGGCGAACATATCAGAAAGTTATATAACAAAATTTTAGAAAAAACAAAGATAATATTCGTTCGCAGTGTGATTTAAAGAAAGAATCTATTCATTTATAAAATGAATACAAACTGCAAATAAATACGAATTCAAATAAATATGAATTCTGTTTCTCCAAAGAAGATAACTAGATCAAGTTTTCTCAATACAAACGAAAATTAGATCAATGCAGATCAATTCGATCAATGGAGTAAGTACAACAAGGAATTTTTCTTCGGTTATATTTAAGTTTGGTTATTTTAAGAACTTCTGACTGATATCATACTAAAATTATTCGACGAATACCAAATGTATAAATTAAGAATATAATTTCGTATTTCTCTAATTATTCATTGAGACGTAACTGGCTAGATTTAGCAGCAAAAACGTTAACATATATTCCACATAAATTTTTTATTTGAAACAATAAAAATATTATAAAAAATTTAGACGAAAGAAAATGATAGATACTCTTCAATGCTGAAGTTCACGACTCTTTATCGTTTTATTAAACGATCACTGTTCAAATAACAGGACAAAAATTTCAAGCGCACGATTAAACACGGTTGCTAGTATAATATAATAACAAGCGAGGTTTCTTTTTTTCACAAGGCCCGCCCCTGAGTTAAACTTATTTATTTAACTCATTAAATATATTTGACTAGCCAGTTTCAATCCTATATACATTTCCAACTATAATTCTATCCCGAATCTTAACGCTTAACAGCAAATAGTCCGTCTAACTACATAAACTGCCAGAGGATAATGTGTTAATGGGCGGAGCCTGTTAAAAAAACTAGTCTACGAACGCTTTTGTAATAACCCTTGTTGTTTGCAATTTAGTTTCGAGCAGGGATTGCCGAGGCGACCATGATATAAAAGAAATGAAAAATATAACTATGGCAGTCGCGAGGCAGAAGGACAGAATTACGCACAAGAATGAAAAAGACTGCAAAAAAGCGATTACTTGACAATAATGATTTCTTTGAGTCAACACAATGAATTATTAATAAGAAATACCAGTAGAAATGTTGAATGCGAGACAGTTTTTCATTGTAACAAACTCATATTACTTGGTATTAATTAGTTTATTTGAATTAGTTAACATTTATGGAACAAAGTCAAAAACAAAAAATAAAGAAAAGTATATATTAGAATAAACAGTGGCGGATCCATAGGGGGGGCGAGAGAAGCGATTCCCACATCGCCCACCCCCCCCCCCCCCTATGTACTCATTTCAATTTTTTGCATGTTAATTTAAAGCTGGAAGGAGCAATCGTCCCCTCCCTACATAGTCGATATAATTTTTTCTACATGTTAATTTAAATCTAGATGGAGCGATCGCCCCCCACCCCTACATAGTTAGCATACTCGTTTGCAATAAGATATAGATATATTTTGACTGCTTACGTGTTATAAACTCTTGTTCAAAAAAGTATAACTTAGTGTACAACAAAAAAAGGTCGTCAGCTCTGAAAATAACAATAAAATCGCCCCCCCCCCTTACTAGATGTTCTGGATCCGCCACTGAGAATAAAACATAAATAATCAGTCATAGGCCTACATACAGGAAGGACGTTTTAATACAATTGTTCTAATCGGTATAATCTTAAACAAAATGGTCTGTAATAAACACTAGAATGTTATAACTAAAATTGAGTTGTAATCAGCATTGTAACTTTATATAAGTCAGTATAGGGCATATATGTTATTTCTAAAAATCTTATAATTATCAGTTGGCAGTTGAAATTTTTAAACTGCATACAGAATTTTCTGAGTAAATAATTAAATATTCATTACCCGCATGTCTATTTAAAGAAAGACGAGAGACAATCACTCATTACTCAGAATGATCCAAAAATTATTTTAAAAAACAATCCAGCAATAATTGTCACCCAAACAAGATCAAATTTAAACAGTTGAATTGAGATTTGAATAAGTTGAAACATAACTTGCTTAGGAATATATTGAGAAGGAAGAGGAGATTAAAGTATGTTCCAAATAATTAAAATAAGGTAAAACCGAATTATCATTTCGTAAATTGTATTCATATTATATGAGAGACAGGATATTAAGCGTCAAAAGTCACATATTTTGAACTTTATCTTTATTTTTCTATAAGATAGAAAAAAATACTTGTAATAATTATGAATCAAGTGCCTCGTCTAGACGACAAACTATTCAAAGATCATTATTTCACGCATAATGCAACTTCCGCTGGCACTGTCTCTTGTTGTATATCTTGATTATCGTGCAATTTATTTCATTATTTCTGCGCGGAATGCTATTCCCACAGTGAGATGGCTTTCCATATAGATCTTGATTATTGTCCAATAGAAGAAGAACACAATGGTAATGTGACAGACATGAAAGATTCCTATAGGATAGCGACAAATAATGGAGAAATTTGGGAATCTAATTTCATATAGCATCACTAATTTCATTCGGAATTCTTGTAGTAAAGATATACCGCAGTAGTAAAAGCCATGCAATATTTCACGAAGGAAAACTATTGAAGTTATTTCATATATAAAATTGTGCAATGGATTTCATTGTTGATTGATTGTTCATATTCTTTTTATTATCTACAATAAGTTATTTTAATGAAAATATTTAATGAAGTCGCATCCAGTTATATGTTTTCAATTAGTGCATTGTGAAAAGTATAATAAATAATTTTATTTAAAGACTATTAAACATAAAAAATATCGTATAGATCCATTTGAGCAACTCATTTTGTTAAAATGTCATTTACCCTCTCAAATGTTTTTAAACATGATATATATTTTAAGTTAACTCACTTTTTGTCAAATACACCATGAAAGAAATTCGCGCAGTTACATTTTTCAGAAATTTTGCCCTTCTGTGTATTATGTCAATACAATTAATGTGGTTGGACCTATCTTTTACTTTACATTTAAAATATTTACTTACTCTTAAGTAACAATATAATAACGCAAACAATTTTCACAAATTCACTTCTCTCTCTGTCATTCGTGCGAGGAAGAATAATCTTTCTGAGGGAGAGCGCGAGCCATGTTCACAAAATCTATCGTGCGGCCCTGGGACCACGCTGGACAACGGGCAAGGGTTAAGCCTTCTGTCACGCGGTATTGATCGACGAGGAAAACCAGGAGAGAGTTCACCGAACATAATCATAATTCACGAGGCATTATGCCTTAACGGGCAAATTGGTAATATTGCCATTGTCAAATCTTGATCGAAAAAGCCAGAAGAATGATATTTCCCAAGATGACGGTGCAAGAATGATGCTTGTTGTTGTTCTTGTGAGATTTGATTGATGTCACTATTGAGCGGATCTTTGCATGATGCAGGATGCAAGTGGTGTGAAAGAGTCACTCGAAGGGATATTGAAGTGACCTCAGGCTATAGAAACGAAATTTGTGAACAAGTAGACAAAAATATGAAAGAAACTATTTTTAAGAGAAACATATCTTGGATTGTAGAAAAAATATCGATGAAGTTATAAACGTAGTAATAACGCAGGACCTGTAACACGAATGAGTTGATTAAAATGTTTCAACAAGTAATTTCTTTTTAACAAGTAATTTGAGTAATTGGCATTTTAAATAATGTAATGACTGTCAAATAATTGTTAAAAATATAAACATGCATTGATTGAAGACTTATTAGTATTGATCTCATCATAGAAATCACATATTATTATAACATAATAATATGTTATAATAATAGAATTCACATATCGTGCAATTCACATATTATAAGATTTATTTTCAATTTATTAATGATTTCATTTCATCACTTAAATTCATTACCCTGCAATATAAAATTCAGTCTATTTCTAAAAGCAACAATTTCACTAAATTCCGAACATAATTGAATTTATTGAATATAGATTAATAATAAAATCAAATAATTTTTGTCAACAATACTAGAAACTGAAAATTAAATAAAGAAATTGAGAATCAGTATTCAGCGCCATGCTATCAATTATAACAATACAATGCGCATTCGCTGTCGCTGAGAATTTGTAGAAAAAACAGAAACAAATAGATAAAATAACATATCAAATCTGATGTAATAAAGCTTAATATAGCTTCTTTATAAAACTCTTCAGAATTTTGATTCACAATATTTTTTTTCTTATCGTTTTCTCTTCAAAATGTCTCTACATCTACTAGAGTAATTTCCAGTTCATTTCAGTGTCTATTTTTTATTGAAATTACTACTTTATTACCTCTATTGTATAAATTATGACTAAAAATATACATTATAATAAAATTTTATACAAATATTTCGCGTTTCATACACTTCATTAATAACGGAGAATTTACATTTCTTTGCGTCGTTTTTAAGCTATCTTTTCATATTTCAATCATCTCATATTTCTAATCAATTTATCAATATCTAAATACTGTTCAGTATCGACTGAACAATTATCATGTTTTACCGGTGATCATTGTTTCAATATCTACCCTCTAACATCATTCACATCAATGTTGCTCTATTTTGTAACTCTATGTTTCCACATTGAATCTCACAATTAATGATTGCTATGCTTATATACCACTCAAGTCAATGGAAAATAGTTTCCACTCCATCTTCTGAGACCTTTCGAAGCTCTCGATATCATCGATCACGACTTTCTTGTAATCTGTCTTTTCAGAATCTTATTTTTAAAAAGCAACAACTCAGCTTCATTTCAGCAATTTGCAATTTGTTTTTTATTGCCTAATTCTATCTTATGTATACGCGTTGAAAATGTACTATTTTAAGTCACAAGCTGCAGCATGATAAACAATGATCCAGTACTATTCATAAAGATATTACACGGAGGATAACAACAATACTGACTATTGCATTTTGTTACAACATTAAACAAAGAAAACCATAACAGCATAATTAAATTTACGACTTAACACCAAAGAAGAAAATAACATTAAACTAAAAATATGAAATAGCTAAGATCAAATAGATCACAATAATTAAAATCCTGCTTATGTGCATATTTTATTTTTTATTTACTGTTTATACGCATTTGTTGATTATGATTTAACATGATAACTTTTCCACTTATCCACAAATTATTATAAAAACGCTTTTTTCTATAATGACTTTGCCCTCTCAAAATTAATGCGTCATTTCGTTTATTTGTTACAGAATATTATATGTGCAGCAAATTGAATCTCTTTATATACATACTTATGTATATTAGATTTCATTTCTCTTCTTCCACTCTCCGCTGTATATTATGTTGACTATCAACTGATTTTGCAAACTGAAAACTTTCTAAATAAATTAAAACTGTATGCGATACATGCGAATATCTGCATTCAAAAATTGCAAACCACATACAGATTATATAATACATTGGGGCTCAATCCTGTAGACTCTAATGTAATCTTTGTAAATCCCATTCAATCTATCCCGCGACACATCGACTAGTCTCATAGGATTTACAATTCGACAGCAGCAGTGTAGCCGTCGGGCTGACTGACAAATATCTCTGTTCAGTTTCAGAAATTATTTTCGAAAGAAACATCGCAGGCAATTGAAGTTGACGTTTACAAATTTGGTCAAGTTTAGAGGTAAACAAAATATAGGGAAGCTGTCGCGAAATGGAGATTATTATAAAGTGTTGACATTTTTTAAAATGTAGTGTTTTTGTTTTATTAGTCCTTGAGATTATTAACAATTGACAGTAGCAATTTTTAAGTCAAACTCAACATTTGCAGCAAATACTATTTGTTAAATTTTAGAGTTAAATAAAACTATTTCTATTTCTAATTTAATCTTTGTCATAATTCGTACAAATTATTACACAAATTATAAAGAAATATCTTAAAAAAAATATCCTAAAAATATGTCATAATAATTAGCAAAAAGAAGTTAAATAGAAATACTGCCCAATAAAATTCAATTAAATTTTGAATCGTGCAATAACAATTAAATGTAATCGTGAGATAACGCAGTCGCATTATCCTAAAAAACTAACTTTATTTGCTTAATCACACCGTGAAAAATCGATTTCTCTAGAATAGCCATGAAATACACAATCATTTTGTTCAAGCAGATAAGGCGCACAGTACAAACTAAATACTAGCAGCTATAATTATCTTTGCTCGGTATTTTTAGTATTGCTTTTGTATTACCACAACACATCCGAACTTGTTGATACAAATAATTAAAAAACAAAAGAATAATTATGTATCATCATATGATACAATAGCATCAAAACCTAAATGAGTATTACGAGTTACTGCATCGCATTATCTTAAGTTAAAAAGATCCAACCAGAATTCTTGCATTCGTGAATGACCAATAAAGTTACTTCTACAAAACCTTCATAATCAACTCATAGATATTAATTTATTCTACTGTAATTGAAACGATATGTTAATAATAAGATCAATATGTGATCTGATTGGATAGAATATAGCTCGCTTACCTGTACTGATTGGTGTGATTGGTGATTCTAAACTGAAAGCTGGCGGATGATTGATGTACGCGCCTGAATCCGTCCCTTTAATCATCTTCAACTTCACTCACTAAATTGACTAAGCGAAGAATGATGATGACAAGTCGACGAGCTTTGCAAGCACTCAATTATAGCTACTGACTATACTACATCCTACATAGCAGATGGCAATCGATAATGTAATAGTTAACAACGAGTTTTGATCCAGATAGTATTTTATTTTCAGATTAAAATTATGATTAGTATGTAAAATTTTCACTATATCCTTAATTTTGCAAAATAAATAACAGGTTTTATCAAATTAAGCAATTTCAGAAAATATTTTCATTTTCGATGATCATGTGCACGGGCGAGATAATTTTACATGCGGTCATGCTAAAATGTTGCCGGTGTGAAATGAGAATGATTGATTTGTTCGTTTACAGGATGCTCAGCTTATAGTTCGGGATGCAAGCAGAGCCTTCCTTCCGTACTTAAGTCAAGTGCAAATGTTGCTTTTCTACTTAAGCTAATTTAAGCATAATAAGCCATTTTTCTTTAAAAAAATTTCTATCGTTTATTGAGACTCTGTAATCTGTATACTGCATATAAAGTTCTTTTTTGGATTTAAATATATAAAATTATGATACCAAGCGCTACGGTTAGAAGTACTATTTATCAATTAAAGTAAAATAATTAAAATAAATTCATAATTTTAAATCAAGATTCAATCTGTGTAAATGTCATTTCTTAAATTCTCGACGCAATGTTAATTCTTCCCTAATTACAAAGGGTTTGAAGTAACTATTCGCAAATTACATAATATTTGCAAATGTTTAAAAATTAAAAAAAAGGAGAGAACACTCAATCAATCGCGTCATATAGGGTAGTATTAAGTAGTGGAAGTGGTGTATTTGGCTTTCAACGTTCTACCCTATAGGGAGTTCATATATTTACCCTACGCGGTGAGTTCAAAGAAAATTTCCTGGCGCGCTGCGGGACCGGATGTTTTGTTAAATAACCACGACCACCAGGAAAAATGGGTATGCGGAAGTTTCGTCAAAGGACGATTCGTTAAAGGACTGTTTGTCAAAGATATTCGTTAGGTTTAGGGTTAGGGTTAGGTTTAGGATGAGGTTTAGGGCTAGGGTTAAGGTTATGGTTAGAGTTAGGTTTAAGGTTAGGGTTAGGAGTTATAAAAATCATCCGTTATAAAAATAGTTCTTGACAAACAGTCCTTCGACGAATCGTCCTTTGACGAATCTTCTAGAACCGAAGAAGGGTATAGTAACAAAATTCAATCGATTCGCTGCAGATTGACTATATTGTGTTATCTTTTTCATTGACTATAAATCTATTAATTGACTATATATTATCCACTTTAATTGACTATATATCAACAATCTAACTAATTATTTTATATCATATTATAATCAAACAAATTTATATTTCAAAATAGCCCTTTAAAATTAACTTTACAATTCTTGTTAATTTTTATAAACTAAAAAACAAAAAGTTTAATTATGCATTTTTCCCTAAATATACTAATTATCTTGAAATTATTGTGCAATTTTATGTTGCTCTTTATTTTTAAAAAAAGTGTTTTTGTGTTAGATTTCTTTGTTAATGAAAAATATATAATTTTTTCCAAGCAAATTCACATTGAATGATGTTTCATTTTATCCTTCTCACCAAAGAGAATAGTTACTCTAAGCAATTCAACATTTGCCTATTTTTAAGACTTGATTGCTGCTACTTTTATGAATAAAATATTCGTATCAAAATAATCTTTTCGCAAATTTCGCAAAAAAATGCCATCATCATGCTAATCAGGAATTGTAATTATTGTAACCGAAAAAGTAATTTCCGCTTATTACGATGGAGAAACAACATCTTAAATGACCACTGACAATTTTGGCATAATAAAAAGCGCAATATCCGCTTTGTATTTTACGAGTAATTCCTATATTACTGTACGCTAGTGTTGAATGGATATTTTTGCTTGCATCATCTTAGAAATTGTTTTATGAAAACTAATATGTAACACTACAAATATCAATCTTCAGTCCTGATTTAAGGTATAAAAATATATCACTATAAAAAAATGCCTTTTGGGTTAAAAGTGTATTTTAGTTATAGGATATATAGATTTAATTGATTCTTGCACTTGCAGGAAACAATAGATTATTATCTGACTAATATTTTACTTTAAATTTATACTATGTATAAATTTAAAGTAAATGTAGGTATTAGAAATTCACTATTATCAGATTTCGAATGTCTCTTATTGGATTGCTTCTCATTTTCTGATTTAGATAAATGTACTGGGTAAGTGAGGGGGGGGTGTCAAAGACTATCGTAATTAGATAAAAAGTGTTCGGAAAAAAGCTAGGCTTATATCAATTGAAGAAACGCTATATACTATAGTAATTCTCATATAAAAGAGATCATGTGTGCAAAAACTGGCTAGGTATCAAATAAAAAGAAATAGCCTCTTTATCAAGTGAAATTATTAAGAAAATGAAGCTTGTTTTTTATTTACAATTTAATCTCTTTTCCCTCTCAGCAAAAAATTCAATCTACTGCAAGTTATAACTAAAATTTATATATTTCATAATAAGCCTAGATTGAAATTTATCATATAAATTTGATTATATAAATTTGCAATTTTTATAATCCTAGATTATTATTATTATTATTATTATTTTATTATTATTATTATAAATTATTAT
>JAQIXG010005232.1:0-11730 GCA_034700105.1 Oconnorella tubifera | reverse complement strand
CCCCGCCCCATTTTGTACAAAATCTCACGTGATAAACATAAAAACGTCCACACTAATCAAATCGCTAATATATGTTCTGGTAGTAAGTTGTGTCAATTATACGTTTTGTCAAGAAACAGTCGAATCTATGAATTTATAATGAACCGTTTATAATAAATTTCTAATGAACCATTCGTCACGCTACCATTGTTCAATTGTAATTCGATTCTTTTTATCCTTGAAATTATTATAATCAGATTGCTTTTTGTATTCAAGAAGCCATTAACTTTAAGTTTTGTTAACACTTAAGAGTAATAAATCTATCTCAGTAATCGAGAACTAGAGAGACTGAAATGTTATTTTATAATTGTTTCGTTTTAACCTTTGGCGAAATGTAATTCTTGATTTAGGGTCCATGGTAATTTTTGAATCCAATATCTTTAATGTCTTTTTCTCTTCAAACTTTTATTTTTCATTTGTTTCGTCCCAAAATAAGTCTCTGATAGTCCTGCAGAAAATCATTAGGCTTATACTGTAAGTTCTCTCTATTTTTAGTTTGAGTTAAATACTGTAACTAGTTTTTGAGATTCCACAAATGTCTTCTTGTATAATATAGGTGGAAAAAAATCAGAAAGAATTTTAGACGCGATAAACCATTCTCTAGACAGAATAATTATCTAATACAATGGTGAAAAATGAACAGTGATGTATATTTGCCCTGTGCTTGGCGTACACCAATCTCTAATTAATTTCAGAAAAGTAGATGTCTAAATATGGTACAAATTCTCTAACAAAAGATTGTTAAGTTTATAGTTTAGGGTCGAGATTATAGAGTTAGGGTTAAGTTTAGAGTTAAGATTATGCTTAGCCATAACCTGTAGTTGTAACCTATAGGTCATGGCTAAGCATAATTACTTTTATCTGATTAGTTAGATTGTATTATTTTTATTGTACTATTATTGCTCTGTCTATGAACCAATAAAAGTCATTATTATAAATTTCAAAGATCTATTTTTGTATTTTCTTAAATCATTAAATGTAGATGCACTATCAATACTAGGGGAAACAGATTTTTGTAGAATGGTACAATGCATGTATCCAGTGCTAGCATTCTCTGAGAATCTACCTTTTCATTCTAATTATTAAAATGCAATTATTATTATCATTAATTTATTGAAAAGCTGTTAGAGGGCGGCTGCCCGTGCCTTCCCCCCGGGTCCCTACATTAATCCACCCCTGATATTCTCACCACAAGCCTATAGTAGCGTAGCCAGGAATTGACTATGGGGGGGGGATTCTAAAAAAGTCGCATCTTTAACATGACAAAAAAGCACTG
This sequence comes from Oconnorella tubifera, assembly GCA_034700105.1. Lineage (NCBI taxonomy): Eukaryota > Metazoa > Annelida > Clitellata > Enchytraeida > Enchytraeidae > Oconnorella > Oconnorella tubifera. Next base: position 10,415 of record JAQIXG010005232.1, on the reverse strand, counting down.
AACTTCCAATGCGGGGGGAAGCAATACCCCCCGCAACCCCCCACTCTTGCATCCGCCACTGCAAGTATAAACACGTGAGAAATTGACTGAACTTTGTAACAAAACGAAAGTTTATAAAGCAACACAATGACTGTGCAAACACTGACAAACTAACATGATGCAATAAATTATTTCATGCTTAAGTTTACGATCTGTCGAGATAACCTACAAGTACAGTCAATTTTTATGTTTCACACCAGTCAGTATAATATCTGCTTCATGGACAAACATAAACTTTGGAGTGAAAACTAAACAGTCATTGTGTGCATAAGGATATTAATATGTCATTAATTTAAATCACAGATCAATCTAGACTGCCATATTGTATGGGTATTAAGGGTATTTCAAACATTAGTAATAATTCTGGCTTAAAAATTAGATATTTTTGTAGGAAATCACATTTGGCAATGATTGTTGATGCAGTGGTAGAGCAGCGGACTCGAAAACAATATGACTGGGTTCGATTTCCTTGATTATATTCCTACATTATATAAAAAAATTACATGCAACCTTTATTAAGCTGTTTCAATTGACAGCTACTTCTGACATATAACTTCATTCTTTTTATAAAATCTCAATTTTTCAGGTTGATTTATCTATAGTGTGCAATATGTCCAAATGTTTACAGGCTTAGGTGGAGCCCTGGTTTACTTCCCGGCCATCGTAATGGTTGGCCAGTATTTTGACCGTAAACGCGGAGTGGCCATGGGTCTCTCTACGGCCGGGGCCGGTGTGGGTTGCATCGTGATGCCTCCCCTTTATGGCCTAATGTTCGATATTTACGGGTACCTCGGTACTTTTCTTGTAATGAGTGCTGTTACTCTGAATTTCCTCGTCTGTGCTGTCCTCTATCGTCCTCTTGCTATGTCCTGGAGAGGAAGAAAGAGAGGACTAAATGCTCCTCTGCCACAGACAGCAAATATTGAATCGGGACCTACTTTTACCAAACCAAACCAATTGGAGATTTTACCAAATAATGGTGTTTTATTAGCTCATGCTGAAAGCGCTCCTGTCTTGAACGATTTAAATCCAAAAAGGAAGTTAAGTGCGGGATATGGAGTTTGCAGCGTGGATACCTTCAAAAGGCAGGAGTCAGATGGCTTTATTGGTGGCTTTTCGAAGCAAAGCTCCATGCTATTTACCGAGAATGGTAGCATTAATTTCAATCCAGAGTATTCATCGCTGGATTATAAAGAAAATGTTTCCGATATACAAAATTTTGACGAAAACGATCAGTTTTTAACGAATAGCGAGTTTCGAACAAGAAGCATCACTCCACCGTGTAAAACAATACTCCCAAATCAAATATTTATTCCCAAACAAAACGATGGAATTACTCCAAGACAAAACGATATAACTACCACAAATACTCCTTTTTTGAATGGCATTATAGTTCCACAAAAGCAATCGAAAGGCATCTCAAGAAGATATTCCGAAGGCGCATTACGTCGAAATTCAGAATACCACGCGCAGTTGCAAAAACACCCCACCATACACGAAAGCCAAACATCATTACCACAACCCTCTGAAGAGATAAAACCCAAGCGTACTTGCTTCGGTAAACTCGATTCGCTCCTCAACGTTTCTCTACTTGCGAACCCTGCATTTACTTGTTTCATGATCGCTCTCGGTCTAGCCACTATGGCGTACCTCTGCGCGCAAAATCTTATCATAGCCCATAGCATTCAACTAGATGTTAGTGCTAATCTGTCCGTGTTTGTACTTTCAATAATCGGCATCGCGGATACAGTCGGAAGAGTCCTTTCCGGGATTCTCTTCGATGTTCCTTTTATTCGTCGTATTCGTGAAATCCTGTATGCTTTTGTTCTACTGGGATCTGGACTTTCCATAATCGGATGGTCATTCTGCAGAGGTTTTCTGGAACTGGCTGTGCTGAGTTGCTTAAATGGGATATTTAACGGAGCCATTGTAACGGGGAGAGCGGTGATTGTTGCGGATATTGTTGGTATTGAGAATATGTCGTCAGCTTTTGGGATGACTGTTTTCAGTCAGGGGATTTTTATAATTGTCGGGCCTTTTCTTGCGGGTAAGTGTATTGATATGGTGTTAAGAGGAGTAATGTCTGTTTGAGTGTCGAAAGACGAAAGGCAATAGGGAGCATTTCTTGATGATGGATATGGCAGAATTTGTTTCTATTAAGTAAGTCAAAAATTTAATCTAAACATGCGTAAACTAAACTCGATTCTAATAATTATTATGTCACAGAAAAACAGAATACATTATTTGACATGTATCAACATCATAGTTAACTACAAACTGCCATATCCTGTCGTTTAATCCGACGACGTTTGAAAAGCAAAATCATATTTCTAGATAGTTTAAATAATTATGGTATTCGATCAGTTGTTATTCCATCAAAATGAAGTTAACACAACGTCTAAAATCATTAAAAATATATCAAACTTTCTTCTAAGTTAAGTCTTGCATTTAAGGGAAAAACTAATTATTTGAACCTTTTGACTTGTTTCAATGCTTATTATTGAACTCGTATGTTTTGCGACACTGATTTGTTGTGATTGGCTGCTTGACTTTACCATGTCTGCTTTTAAAATTACATTCTATGCATACATTAGATAATATTTATAGATTTTTAGATTTTTCTCAATTTTATATTTCTAGGCTATTTGAAGGATGTTACTGGGACCTATTTCAGTTCGTTCATATTCGCTGGAACCAGTTCCTGCCTTGCTGCAGTTCTCTATCTAGTCGGGCATCGTCTGGGTACAACTTCTAAATGCTGCGCTAAAAAAGAGGCTAAAAATCCAGTCAAATGTTAAAAGTAATATTTTCAGGATAAGTATTCCAGTATAAATCTGTTATGTTAATACTCGTACTTAAATTGACTCTAAAGTTAATCTAAGTTTAACGTTATAGTTTCTGTAAGATTCTTCATTTGCAGTCTTATATAAAGTTATAAACGATATCGCAGACTATGCTGCCTATTTAAGATCTTTACTAAAAGGTGCAACGAGTTAGCGGTGTGAGCTTACACGGAAGTCGAACCCGGAGCTTTCGGTTCTGAGTCATGTGCTCTAGCATTTCGCCAAAGAGCTTTGCCAGATAATAAGTCTAGACTCTGTAGCTTGATTTTTGTACAAACTTTGAATAGCTACATATGTGTCTGTTACAGCATCTTGTTATCATCGAAAGCTAACATTATTAGCTGAAATAAAAAAATTCACCGAATTGCTTATATCTAATAATAAATATGTTCATATACCTTCAGCGAAGTGGTTAAAGGCTCCGGACTCGAAATCTTAACGTCTCGTATTCAAATTCCGTTTGTCTCTAACTGTATATTATTTATGATAAATATATAATAAATAGACTAATTTTATTGACTTGTTTTATAGTCTCAAAGTTCAACTGAATACACAAAATTATTTTTCATTCCAAAATCGAGACTGATATTTGATCGATTGTTGTTTATATAATCATTATATGTCTATATTGTTAATGTGTAATTAATTATGTATAATAATTATATTATTTCTGTTTTATATTGATTTAGTTTTCACTAAATTGTTGTTTGTTGTCTATAAAATGAAAATTTACCTTTTTCCTGAAATAAAATGGAAGTTATCTTCGTTTAAAATGATTCGGCGACAATTCATCCGCAGACATTTAGTTTTTCCGTTACTCTATAGTACTAGTATATTAATCCTAACAATAATGTATATCTAATGTCTGTAGATTAAATGTCTGTAGACGAACTGTCGTATACTAAAAGTCTGTGATTAATTATCACATACCTTTTAAAAAAACTAGTTACATATCTACTCGCTACTTCACAATGGGGTTAATAATACGACGTGTATAAATGAAACTAAGTAATCATAATTTACAATCATAAATATTAATTTTTAAGAAAAAAAAATTATATTTCGTAAAATGGCAATTCAAGTTATCTAATAACAAAAAATGCACAATACGACAAAACGTTCGAAAACAACGAAATCGTACTATATATATGGGTCAACTTTATATAAATTATAAACATTCTTCACTTTAAGCCAAATGAATGAAAATAGCATACGTATAAAGTGAAAATAAAACGTAAAAAATAGGGGAGGGCAGTTAAAGCCCGTCTCCCCACACACCACTGATGTCCCGCGGATCCATAGGCGGACGATAGGGGCGATCGCCCCACCACCACATAGTTAAAAATGTACTTTTATGTTAATTTAAAGCTTGATCGCCTCCTCCCTACATAGTTGATGTAATTTTGTTCTAATATGTTAATGTAATGCTTCAGGCTTTATAAAGATTACTATTGTTTACCGAGCGTAAAAATGTTTCATAAAATATAACAAACGTGTCTTTGAAATCTGAAAATCGCTACACTCAATTGTAAAAAAGTTTTAAATAATTATATTTTGCACTAAAGGTAGCTAAATCTAAATCAATATTAAAATTTTTTTGCTAAACCTAGTCGATAAAGTACAAAAATTTCTAAAGTGTAAACTAAGTTTTATATAAAAAATACAACTCAACAACACGAATATAAACAGTTTGAATAGTCAACAATTAACGCAACACATCCCCCCCTCCCTTGAACCCACCCCCTTGAATTTTAAATAGTTTCTAAAAAAGGTCGGCTCTTTATTTGGCCAGCAAAAAACGCGGATCTGAAAAAATTAAATGTGAAAAATTCACATAAAATCCCCCACCCCAACTGGATAGCCTGGATCCGCCACTGACTGATGTCCCGCTGTTCGTAAAATGTATAGGATATTGAAGTGAGACAATAAATTACTGATAACTTAGCGATAAGTGAAAAAAGATTGAAAGATAATTCGACATTATATTTCCTGGAATTGACGAAAATTTGTAATGCTAATTTAGTCACTCAATTGCATTCTTATTAGATTCTTATAGGCTGCCTCGAAAGTACACCGACAAAACGGCCCTGAATTTATTAACCCGACAAAACGGCCCTGAATTTAGTAACCCGACAAAACTGCCCTGAACACATCAACCCGACAAAACGGCTCTAAATTTATTAATCCGACAAAACGGCCTTGAATTAATTAACCCGACAAAACAACTCTGAAAAAATCATCCCGACAAAACAGCCCTGAATACATTTCCCCGCAAAACTAAAGTCTTACTTAAAGGGTGGAGTAAGTTAGAGAAATACTTTGCAATCCGGATTCGAACCTGGACCAGTCGCGTCCTAGTCCAGCGCTCTCAACTAATTTTGATTATGCGACATTCGGTTAATTTTTATTATGCGACAATTTTTTAAAGAAACTGATTTTTATTATAAATTGACATTTTTACTTCGGCTAATGATACCTATAAAAAGAAATTAATTTATTAAGTAAAAATATCGTCTAATTAAAATATAATTTTAACCAAAAAATATAGTTTATAATATAAACTACTACCTTATAATATAAAATTTAATAAATATATGGCGATAAAACAAGCCTTCCGTTGACAGGACTTCTTTTTATAAGCCTCTAAAGGGAAACAAAACGACCCCGCTTTTACATTTTGTACTTATTTACTGTTCTTCAACAATGGCTTGCCCTTTCTCAAAGGAAGTACTTAATTAATAGTCAACAATTCTTACTGTTATTCTTCTTCTACTACATCCGTTTCTTTATTTTTCCTTCTGATCAGCTATTTTCAAATTATCTTCATTTGAAGACAAAGTTTTGCTGATTACTGCCGTGAAAGTATTATGACCGAGTCGCTAGTGAAGACAATTTATGGATAGAGTCATGAACAATGCATGGATGGGAGTCACAAACCGACATTTTCAGTGATAGGGGGTAGGGAGTTATAATTTTTATTTTTAGTTTATGCTATTTGATTTTCTACTGCTATTCGTTTGGTGAAATAAAGAATATATGTAGTAAATTGAGTCAAATAGCTTAAAAAGCATTCGAGTTGATGAGGGGAAATTAGCCAAATGTTTGGCTAATTTCGAAGATATAGTGAGATATTTTCTATTTTAGAAATAGTATTTAAAAGAAATCAATATTTCGACTAAAAATTAATTTTGATATAATTATATATACATACATAGCTTTTTATTAATATGCTAGGATAAGCCGGAAGTTTATATACTTTATATACTCTAAGTTTTTATAACATTTAGTAAAATTATTAATTACTTTGTTACTAACTAACTGAAATTCAATTAACAACAAAACATTCAAGCAACAATAAATTCAGCCATTTTTAGCTAGGGGTGGGAGAAGCTGAACCCATTATATATTTTTTATTTTTAAGTGTCGTAGCACAGGCATGAACACGGGTCAACTTTCAATTTAAATCATGATTCTCAACTATAGCGAAAAGACATTTTCAAAGAAACAAAGTTAACAATAATTTACTAATTCCAGTTTAAGGTTTTAAAGATAATTTCTTATTATCTCAACTATTTAAAAAACACTTTAAATTTTCGTAATTGTATAAAATCTAAGATATAATATAATATATTGATCTCAACTGTTGCAGTAACACCCGTCGTATTGATTATAAGAGATATATTCAGACATTACTTATTATTGCAATTGAAATAAATAAAAAGGTAGCTGTTTATTTAAAAAAAAATAAAAGCAACATTTGTTACTATTGGCGATTTAATGTCGATTGAAAAAAAATCAATTTATGTAATCTACTGGGCGTAATTTAGAAATTGTTTCAAAATATAAGACTCTTATATTTTGAAACAATTTCTAAAACATATTTTGGGAACAAAAATAGAAAACGGAGGAGCCATAACACCCCCGGTATTGTTCTCAAACCTGAAATTTAAAAAAATTACGCCCAGTAGATTTACATAAATTGATTTACATTAAATAGCTTTTTACCCTCTCCCCGTCGTAATTATATATGCAGTCAAAGCGATTTAGTGTATTATTTTAACGAAATATAATAAAATAAATAAGGTCGCTAAGCTTGAAATATAAAATATCACTTTTTATTTCTTTAGTATATCTCGAGATTAATTTATTTTGAAAATTATTATCTTGAACAAGTCAAAAAATTCTTTAACCTCCAAAGAGGTCGGGGGGGGGGTGCTATAACCCCTACAACTCCCCCTTGCCTCAGCCACTGATCATTCAGGAATTAAATAATATCTACAGTTCCGTGTTAAAAAAAGAATCGAATGTCCGCTCATCGCTTGACTTGAAATAATTTAGTTTGCAACGCTTTACGAAATGATCTTTTGTGCCGAAGCGATATTAAATAATGAGGAAATCTCTTTCATAACTTCTTAATGAACTAAGAATATAAACCGCTAAAAAAATTGTGTCTTTTTAAAATATTTACATTCTATAATCTCTCTTATTTACTGAGAAAATCTTCGAAAAGATAAAAAATAAGAATCAACATCAACATCTGTTGAGTTCAACAGTTTCATTGATTTACTGCTGTAGAATCATCGGCCATGCGACATTAACGGTCCATAGAAAATGTTAGAGAATTTCGAATTGCTAGTTATAACTCAAGCTTTGTTCGCCCTGGATTTGACTGTACTATCACCAGTAATGGAGTGATAAATTTTTTAGGAGACTTAATGTAGAGCTTCTATGCTGAGCCCTTTTAGTTTTAAACGACAAAAATCTTATTTCAAAATAGATCCTAAATTTTGGATCAAATATTTTGGCAACTTTTTTGCATTACGAACAATGAAATCATGCTTTCATTCGCTATGAGAGCCAATTCCTTGAACTACAAATAAAGTCCCCGTAAGTAAAAAAAATTGACTCAGCTCCGTCGGGGCCCTCCTTATCACCGGGGCCCTTGTGCATTGCACACCCCACACATAATATATTACTACGCCAATGATCGTAAACAAAATAAAATCAACTATAATATTGAGATATTTAAATCGCACGATAACAATTATTCTTAAATTTTCTAAATTATTGTAAAAAATTATCTAACAATGGTCTAAATCATCAACTAGTTAGAGTCATATTTGTCATACACATACACTGTACGTGTATAACAAATATGCTTGAAAGTTCCAATAAAATAAAGTAGAAATGAAGGATAAGATTAGATGTTCCATTAGACAAGGAGGGTTAAACTATAGTAAATTAATTTCAATATTAATTTCATACAGTATAGTGTGATCCATTTGCCGAGACGGTTAAGTCAAATTAGGGTTCAATTTATGGTTTATTGAGGGCCATAAATGTTTATACACATGTTGCCCAGCTTTCTGAAAACGAGCCGATTTCATTTATAATACTTGCATCATTGAAGCAACGAGTAATTTATACTGATGCTTGCAAGTGAAGCACGAATGACTGATAGTTGTTCCTATAGAAATTGAAGACAGAGATATATTTAGGGCCGCCAATAAAAACATTGCGCCCCTACGCAGAACAACCACAGTGCCAATTATTTTTGTCTTCAAATTATGTAACGACTTTATTTTTATTCGGCACAGTATATATTTTTATGCAGTAATTTTTTCTATTATACTCAGGGAGTCTTAAAATTGAGACCCCTTGGGTATCAATACTTGATGGTGCCCTGGGTTTGTAACATCCCTACCCCCTCCCCCCCTCCCCCTCTCTCTCGATAGTCCTGGTTATAATATTTACGTTATATAAAACTCATAACAATGTTTCCAAAATGATTTTTGTAAAATTTATCTAATTTTCTGTATGACTACTAATTGCCTTCAAATATGCTCTTGTTTATATTTTCAAACTTACAGTTGCACAGTAGCGCAGAGTTGAACAAACAGAAATTTTCTAAGGAAGGTAAAAAAAGGAACCATATTTTTTTCTGTTTTTGGGTGAAAGAGGGTTTATTTTATACCTTCAACCCCCCCCCCACCTCTCACCCCACTCACTGCTATTTCAAAAATTCAAAAATCTGATTTATATATCAACTCAGAGAGAACGAAACTTCAGAAATCCGGATATTAAACAGAACAGATACTTTTTCATTTACCCTGTAAACGAAAAATTGCGCAGAATTGGAAACACGTAATAAAAGGTTACTTTTAAAGAAGTGGAAACGCAGATGAAAAAAACTGCGACTGAAGTGGCAACACTGCTAGTCAGTAATAGCGAGTATAAGACCAATGTTTCTGACACAACAAGTTGACAACTCTTTCAGATTGATCTGTCTTATATTTTTTCTCTGTTCATAAACGATTCTTTGAAACAGTATATGATTTAACAACAGTCTATTTAGTATAATACTGTTAATTTAACAACATGCTGTTATGTCAAAATCATTTTGATCTTTAAAGGAAAGAAAGAAGGAAAGGGAAGGGGGGGGGATGATAATACTAAAAGAGTCATACAAATCAGACGCATCTCGATTTTTTTTAATGTCACTCATTTAGGCTTATCCGTAAAATATTTTTCTGCGTTATTTAAATAAAGCTTCTTAGGAATAATGTTTTACAGGAACTTTTAATAAATAATAATTTTAAAAAAGGCTTATTGCTTCTACGCTATTGATATAGTTAGTTAAAGCAATATAGGCACTACTGAGTTTTGCAAACTAAGTCAATTAATTAAATACTTTTAAATCTACTGTGAGAACCAATATCTTTCAGCGATTAAAGAAAAGCGAGAAAACAATACATCTTAACGAATCAATTTTTGGCGATAAAAATTTATTTGCGGATGTTACTGGGGGGATGGGGGTTACTGAGAGTTCGTCCCCCGAAATAATTCTGAAAACATATAGATAAAATTGAACATAAAAATTTAGTATTTATCGTTATTTTTAGTGTTTGGAGAACAATCGGATATGAATATCAGTTATATATAACTATTACTAAAACTATATATAACTATTATATTATACTATTATACTATTATAGTTATATATAACTATTATTAAGTTATATATAACCGGTTTGTTTAATTGTAAATTCGACAACAGAATGGATATTGTAAAATGATGCTAATTATACTTGCTGTTCTTATTGGAGTGAGCCATTCAACACAAGGTTTGTAATTTAGATTATTTAATATTGCATGCAATTTATACAATTCTAAACATGATCAAAGCAACCCCTACAGTTTTATCCCTAATATTCATGAGTATTATTGGAGTTAGAGTTGGGCTTAGTGTTCGTATTAGGGTTAGGGTTGAAGTTAAGATCACGGTTAAGATTCTGGTAAAGTTAAGGGTTGCTTAGAGTTATGATTTTTAAATAATTGACATAATGATCGTTAGGTAGTTATATATATAGTCTAGTTATATATAGTTAGTATACTTCAAAGATGAGTTTATTAGCAGAATATAGCAATGCAAATTGACATCATAAAATAAATACACAATAGATACATAGCAGAAGAAATATAAAGATAGTATCTACTATTAATTTACAGTACACAGAGAGTTAATAGTTTGCA
>JAQIXG010005231.1:0-11731 GCA_034700105.1 Oconnorella tubifera | reverse complement strand
GTTATTTTTTCATTAAAAAGCAATAAATTACTAGATTTTGTGACACGGTATATAGTCATTTCTAGAAATGACTATGCGTGTATGTTCAGGACTGCTTGCTTACACTTGATAAATATGATATTTACGATTAGAATTTGATGCTATTATGTGGATCATAATATCATCCAAATATCATAATATCATAAATTATTCAGTATTTATCATAATAAATTAGTTAGCTAATTAATTTTATCGTCTGGATTACCGTATAAAATGAACCATGTCTTGGACGTCGCGGTCAATTTAAGCACCTTATGTTGCAAATAAAAAAACTAAATGGGGCAGTAATTTATCCGGGATTCAAACCTAGCTCTGTGGTGGCCGAATTTAGCGCTTTTAACATCTCAAACGAGCTTTGACTTCATTATTTAACGACTGTATTTAACTGATTTTTTTACATTTCTATTGACAGTGAAAAGCAGATCAGATTTTGTCATAACTGGAATTGCTGCATTTTTTGCTGGCTGCATCTTGACAGCTGCTTGCGTAATCATCTTTGTCTGCATAAGGTGTAACAAAGACTACTCACATTTCCATTGAATTGTATTTATTAATTGAAGCAAAACAACAAATATTTCACTGGCTCTAAGCTGCGGATTTAAATGAACTTTGTATTGAAAACATTTTTCAATTTACGTATAAACAATCAAATACAGGCCAATTGCGGAATATAACGGTCAATAATTTATAATATATTTTAAAATCATTACAAGTGTTTAAACTCATTTTGTAAAATAAATGTTCAGACGTAGACTGAAGAAGGAAAACGCCGTTATGTTGGATGATAGCGGATATACGACGTTAAATTTAAGCAGATTGAAGAGTGAGAAACAAACGACTGAAGTTCCATCAGTCACTAAATCAAGTTGTTATTTCTATGTCATTTTTTATCCAGATTTACTTCTAACTAAAATTACTCTGCACAGCTTTAAGCAGACAGGGGCTGCTTGGAAGAGGGTGGTAGAGATACTAACCCGGGACCTTCCACGGCTTGAGTTGTGAAAAAGTTGTGAAAAAGTTTTGGTGTTAGATAACAAGCATGACATCGTGCTATTTAGATTGGTACCAGTTCAACTCCATCGTTGCATACACACACGCACACACACACGCACACACAGTATTCAGTCAAATGCTGGATATAAATTTGTGTTGATTTTCGTTGTTGTGCTTATTATCCATTTACTGCGATAAAAAAATAATGTATTAGTTTATAATTGACATTAATAGCTATTTATTACAGTGCATAAATTTTATCATGTTTCAGGCCTAGACGTTACAGCCAACGAGGGTTCTATATATGCTGAATGCTCTCTGCCAGGTGGTGACGTTACTGCATGCTGCAGTGCATCAAGTTACGAAAACTTAAATATGAATAATAACAAAAAATACCATCAGGATCAAATCTCCTGATCCTCGTACTGTACGCCTTACTAATAAGAAAAATAATGTCATGTCACATACTGTATATTGATGATATTGCTAAAAATGATGATTTTTTCTAACAAAGTAGTTAGTACCCTCTGCCAAACTATGAGTCTTACAGGATGAAACTATTGTTGAGATTTTAAAATCTGCTATTTTAGTGTAAGACAACTATTTGCGCAATGCGATATGTTTGTTAATTACATTAATATATGTTTGTTTAAATCTTTATTAACAATTAGTGAATCTTTCTCAATAGTATAAAAATGAAATTAATTTCAAAATTAAAGCTAAATTTGGTTATGGAGGAAAATTAATTGAATATGTCCTTTGTAGACTTGCAGTAATAGTTACATTACATTTCTTTCTTAAATGTTTACTGGGTGGCAAGACAAAATGTCCGCGAACAAAATGTCACATACAAAGTGTCACGGACAAAATGATACCAGGACAAATTGTTACAGGACATACTGTTACAGGACAAAGGGTTAGGATTATGAGTAGGGTTAGGATTATCATTTTTCCATGACATTTTTCTATGACATTTAGGACATTTTGTCTTGTGACATTTTTATCCTCGAACCAATTGTCCGTGAAATTTTGTCCGTGACTTTTTGTCCGTGGACACTTTGTCCTAGTTCCGTTTACAGTATAAACAGATTTTTAAACATATGACTTTGTCTCGCGGTTTATCGAGTCACTTATTTATACGCGTCGATTGATTGATACCAAATAAATACTACAATGAAGAATTAATTATATTTTACAATTATTTCAAAGTTAATTTTTGAAAAGTTAATTTTAAGAAATAGTTTTAAGTCTTAAATAAAAAGCGAGCAGTGCTTATGAACTAAGGAGAGCTAGGTTTATAAATTCCATCAGAATCAATTATAACAAAACCATCAAGAAACTGCAACTGTGGATTCTCAAAGCAAACGCCGTCGGCATTTAGAATCTCCAACCCAACACTTCCAATATAATCACCCAAAGGAATCAAATAGTTGACCCTGACCCATTCATAAAAAAGGTCAAGTTTTTGAAGAGAAAGGTAACCAATGTTTGAACTTGTGACCTCTAAAGATCGCGTCATTGAATCTATGTTGGCAGTCGTATGGTTGCCATTTATGGATGCTATGAAGAAGCTATCCACAGTGAGTTGACAGGTGAATAGGGGAGAGACAGTGTTGGTAGATGGACATCTAGCTTTCGGAGTCAGCTATAGACAGAAAATAAGATGTTATATATATTTACAGATTCAATAGCAAATGTAATATTTTCACAAATTGTCAGTCGGAGAAAACAGAACATGAGACTGCGAAACAAAATAAAAAACTTTTGTTAAGAAAAAACAATTCAATTAATCAATCAGTAAAACCAAACCTAAGAGTTCAATTCCAGGATAAGTACAAAAGCTTAAGAGTTCACGAACAAGACCAATGCCTAGAATTTTAAAAACTTTAAAGGCCAGGACAAAGTTCAAATTTTTTATCAAAGTCAAGACCAAGATCAAGAACAACAAAACCAAAACATCACAATCACAATTTACAATGTCCATTACTAAACAGTGGCGAATCTAACGGTAAGCGGACTAAGCGGCCGCGAGGGCCCCGAGCTTTTAAGAGCCCCCAAAAAGCCGTATTGTGTTAAAATATTGTTTTATAAAATATGTTTAAAACTCTTGTATTCAATTTCTGAAACGTAATTTTTGAGAAACAAAAAGTAAAAAAAATTTGAATTTTTTTCTAAAAAATCACAAAAATTTGTTATTTTCTTTTTCACAAAAAATTACGTTTCTAAAAAACACAACAGAACGGAATAAAAAAAATAGTGTGAACATTTCAGAAGTACACCGTTAATGTATATGTTGCAGTCAATCTGTCAAGTCAGGAAGTCTGTAAAGTGCCTGACTTTTTTAGGCACTTTAAAAAGTGACTGATTCACTCGATCACTTTACAAAGTGCCTTAAAAAACTAGCAACTTTACAAAGTTTACAAAGACTTGTGAACGAGATTTCTTGACACATTGCTTGAAGATTTCTGGTATTGGAGGTTCTTTAGTTGTAAGCCTATTTTATTGTATTTATCGGCAATACACGGTAAAGGCAACAGTAACACAGTAAAAATACACAAATATTACATTACTCAAAGAAAACTAAGCTATTAGCTATCGCTATATTTATATCGAGTCTACTTTATAACTAAGTTTTATAATATTGCAGAACTGATTACAAATGTTCAAGATGTTAAATTTATAATCGGGTTTTTGGTTTACAGTTTTGTTTTCACATGAAAGACACATCAGATCAAACTGGTTTCTACTATATTTCCCGTTCAAAACACCTGCACGAGCTTCTATACGGTATAGATCGTTATCATCTCGATCAAGAATAATACCCATTATATTACTTGAATCTGCATATGACTGCATATAAATCAAGTCTACCTGACCACGGGAACCATAGTCCCTCGATAGAATGGGTCTCACAACTACACCTTTCAAGGAAAAACCCCTTTCTTTTTGTAAAGCACTAGACGCTGCAGTCAACATGAAGCGTATACACGCTGAATGCTCGCTGCTTGGTAGTGACGTCACTACAGACTGCAGTGTACCAACTAACGAAAACTTAAATATGAAAAATAACAAAAATAATATCAAGATCAAAACTTTTGACCCACATAATGCAGAGGCATGTACGCCTTACTATGACAAATAATGTTATGTTCCTTATATTGATGATATTGCTAAAAATTAGACTATTTTCTAACAAGCCCCACCTCTCAAGCCAGTAGCCTGTGCCAATCAATATCAATGTTATTATACTTTTACTGCTCTTCAACAAATTAGAGTTAGAATTAGGGTTGGGAGTTAGCTTAGAATTAGGCTTAGCGTATGACATAATTAATGAATAAATGAATTTATAAAGAGACCATGGCTTGAATTGTAACTATAAATAAGAAACTCGGAAACTGTTTATGACGAGGTTAAATTTATATTCGCGGTCATAACCATGGTACTTAACCATTTATAGAATATGAGTTGGATGAAAACAAATTTATTATCTTTTCTCGTATTACAATTTATATAACAGTCACTCTTTGATGGACATTTGATCTGTCTTGATGTAGTGAGTTTCCTAATAATTTTTCAAATATAATATAATGGTTTTTACTAATCAAAATAATGCTGTTCAAATTATGTTTTAAATTATCACCTCTCTCATATATGACATTTGAATGTATGCTTCTTGTCAGTTTATTGCGTACTGATATTCTGTCATAAATTCAACATTAATCTCTTCAAAATTCATTTTCACTCTTATTACGGCTTCAAGAGGTCTTCTGATAATCTAATTATTTCGTTTGATCATTGAAAATTTGCAAATGAGAATATTCTCTCAATGTAGACATTTGTTGAAGTTTTGAATCATCAAATTTTAAAAAGTTATCTCTCATTCTTGTAGAGCATTGAAGTGTGATTATGTTAAACGTTAAGTAACCAAGTAGATAAATTTCATCTACTAATGGGCAGTTACAAAATCACGAAAAAGCTGATGTTAATTCTTAAAAAAACGGGACATTTGCAAGATTTGACCTATCTTTCTCGGCAGCCTGCAGGACAACTAGCAGAAAGCGGGACGCCGTCTCTGGAAGACCTGGACATCTGTTCAGAAAAGTTTATAAGCACCCAAAACTCATTTAAGCAGTGTCTATGTCTGCCTTTGCCTTAATCTGGCACTGCTCTTGGTGAAATCCTGGCTACGCTACTGAAGCAGCACTGCCTGTTTCTAAATATCTTTCTATGGAACTTATATTGTATATTGTATAAAGGGCGGGGGGGGGGAATGAACTCCGTCAGTGCGGTGGTAAAAAACATAATCGTGACTGTAGGATTATCAATATTAAATTTAATTATTACATATTACAACCAAAATATTATCCATATATTTATAATAATTTTAATGATGTAGATTTTAACAATAACTTGCTTTTCTTCTATATATATTCTGTATAAGTCCCAAAGATTTTTGCGACTTATACAGAATAGGCTATATATAGGCATTTCATTATATGAGAAACAGTAGTCAATTGCATTAATTGTATAAGCCTACAAGTGTATAAGACTAGGGCTTACATATTATAAGTTTATATGAAATCAATGTAAGTTTTAGATCTATTGTTTTGGTGTCATCAAGATGTATTACCGAGAGAGTCCCGACAAATCGGTCCCGACTAATCGGTCCCGACAAATCGGTCTTGACAAATCGGCTCCGACAAATTGGCCCGAAAAAATTGGCCGGGAAAATTATTAACACTTCAATATTAAAGTTAAGATTTAAGTTAAGATTTGGATTAAGATTGGAGTTAAGATTAAGATTTAGAGATATCTTAAAGGTTAGAGATATTAAATAAATTGACGGGACCGATTTGTTGGATTAAATTAAATTATTAAGGGCCGTTTTGCCGTATGGTATACGCGCGTATACGCATCGGCCTAATATCACTACAGTAAAAGTAATACAAAGACTAAATAACATACATAATTGAGACTGAAATGATAGTTTTAAAAGAATAAAACTAGATTCAAAGCATGAATATATGTCGATAATGCACATTCGAGTGTATAGTTCATATTTAACGTTAAAGTAATATTTATAATTAAAAGCTTTCTGGTTTAAAACGGTAGAAAATTTGTTCATTTATTGTTTGAATTGACTTTGGACATTTGGTCTATCTATCGGACTTGTTCTAATTTAAGGTTTATCTAAAGGCTTTTTATCTAAAGGGTTTATCTAAAGGCTTTCTTTCTATCTTAAAGCTTTGATCTAATTTAAATCTTAATTTGGGTCTAACTTATGTCTTTGATGTAACTTAATTCTTTGATTTAAGTGAAAATTAGGTCCAAAAATGAACATTTAGATTGTAATACTATTGGTGATTCTATTGGTCTAGTATATTATATAAATTGTAAATCAGTCAAACTTAATTAGAGCCAAAACTCTATTATATAATAAACGCTATTATAGCAGTTTCTGTATATAAGGTTTAACAGGAATAATTACTATTATAATATAATTTAGCATATTACTATTATATTTAGCATATTACTATTATTACTATTTATATATTATTAGCATATTTAGCATATTAATACAATTTCGCAGATTAATCAGACATTAGAAATATAGTTGCATACGCTAATAGCAAGAATGCTATATACAGTAAATGATATTTAAATATGATATTAGCGGGTAAAATAATTGACATCTGAATTAAGCCAGGATAAACATAAAATGGATTTAGACAACAGTCAGAAAAGCATCCTTACTTATTCTGTTCACACTGACCCACGCGCAAGGTATGGCTGTGTTCATTCTTCAGTGTGATCAAAAACTGTAAGAAAAAATTAATTCAATGGGAATATTCAATATATCTTATTAAGGACTAAGTTAGGGTTAACGGCGAACGTATTATGTGACTCAAATGGTAAATAGTACATTAACAGACAAGGCTGCCATAGCGATCGCTGTTAACAGTTTAAAACTAACAATCAATAAATAAATTAGTGCAGCTTAGGCCTACTTATTAAATGTTCTTGCTAAAGCAAATTAATGAGAATACTTAAAAAATTCTATTAGAATGCAATATGCTGGGACGTTATTTGGAGTGGGGGGAGGACAGGGGGGAGAGGGAATTTGGCCCCTTCAAAGATTTTTAAAGCTGTGCCTGCAATTTTCACATTTATTGGAGTGAACTTTAAGCAAATCATTAAAAAACAACTTGTAAATGTTCTGTTACGAATTAACATTGTGTGTTATATTGTGTAATTAGTAATATAGTGAACAATTAAGGTGTGTAATAGTAAATAAAGAAAATAAGTGTTTAAACAAAATTACAATTGGCTGATTACTATTGGTTGATTGACCATTTTTAAAATTGTTGTCACATGTTGTATGGATACAAAACTTGCTCCTTGGCGCCTTCCCTTCAAAATTTAAACTTACGTGACCGTTTAAGCGCATTAATGTTATTATTTTGTCGTTTGTATAAGATCTAGATCAACTGTTAATAAGATATTTTCAATAAAATATTAGATGTGTATTAATTAACATTTATCATACTTTGTGTTGTTTTGAAGCATTTACAGGAGATTATTTAGGTTGCTACAGAAAGAATCCTAATCGAGAACCACGTGTAATGAGAGAAACACTTGTGTTGGTTAACATGACGCTTGATTTTTGTCAAAATTGCTGTTTAATACTAGATCTTCCGTAGGGGTCAATTTAACCTTTTTCGTTTTTAAACCCGCAGTGCTCCAGCCCCTTTGTGCCCCAAGCTTTGTCATTCCATGACTTTTCCTAACTTTAGGAGGTACATAGTCTGCAAAAGTTTTAAATCTGAGGGATTTACAGTTTTTGAGATTTCCCCTATCCATCCTAGAAGGCTTCTAGGATGGATAGGGGAAATCTCAAAAACTGTGACTAGAACCTTGGTGCTTCTAGTAGAAGCACCAATGGGTCAATTTGACCCCTGTATATAAAATAGCATATTACATGCTATTTTCTCTCTTATTTTTGAAAATAGCTTAGGGAATCCTATACTGATAAGAATTGCAATGTTACCACGGATAACATTTTTATGTTGTAAAGGTTTACGGAAGCTCTTCCGTCTAGAAATACCAGAATTGTGGGGACCGTCATTTGCGTTAGACGCGAACAGCCACCATTAACTGCAGTTGATAGAACAAGGAGCGTTTAGAACAAGGAGCGTCTTCTGCTCAAATATGACTGCTACACTCTCACAGTTTATAAATTCAAGCCACGTAAAATATGATGTCGCTGAGCTTTCCACATCAGACTGTTGGTATCCAACACAACCCAACGAAAATTCCAAATATGGTCAGCTTTTATAACGCCATAAAATTTGGTATAGAAGTAATTGATCAGATGGCACATTCTGTTAAGGCAGCATCTATACCAGGGTGTCTCAATCGCTATGGGGACAAACTCGTGCGAGGTAGCAAAAACAGCGTACTTGGACAGCTTTTTCGATTCCGCTAAAGCTGCCGCTGCGCCCGACTCTTCTGCCGACCTTTTCGCGTATGAAGGCGCTAAGGTATCCGGCCATGTGGCATCCCAAAGAAGGCATCTGCCCTTTGACCATGATTTTGCAATTGTATCTCGACTATATCTGTTATATTTTCCATATAGCTTTATTACAGTACACACGTTGTCTGCAAAACAATACTAGTTTTACATTATAATCAGGATTGGACTGGGCCGCCGGGATACCGGGAAATTCCCAGCAGACCGGCGGTCGCCGACTGCCAGAAAAAAGTTATATTTTTAGTTACATTTTATTTTAATTTTCTGCACAGAAATCGTTTAATAATAATGAACTTGCTTTCGTGCCATCCTCATTGAACGGCGCATGAGTGGTTCGTAAATATGAGAATATCATTAAATTATCACTCACGAGGCACCCTGAGGAATAAGATAATATTAGTTCAAATTCATATATTCACAAGATTTATCTATTTTATATATTAGTCTTTATTATTAAACTTTTTTAATTTTAGTTTATTATTTTCAAAACTTTATTCATTTAGTTTATTATTAGAAGATTAAATATAAGTAGATAGAAATGTCTGTAGATTAAATATCACTAGTTGAAAATGTCAGTATATGAACTATCAGTAGATGAAATGTCAGTAGATGAAATGACCTCTTATAATCTTATTACAGTTCTTGCCGTCTTGAAACTTTTATGAATTTTTCTGTTATATATTAAAATATTAAATAAAATTATTAATTTAATAAATAAATAATCAGACTGGATCTCTACTTTGATCACTTTCGGTTTCGCACCTCACCGAGTTAGGGTTAGAGATGGTTTAGGGTTAGAATATGAGTTTAGATTGTAATTAGAGTCGTGATTAGGGTTATTGAAACGGATCAGACGTAGTGTGAGGTTATTCAGGGAATTTTAGCTAATTTTTATTTCTAAACAGTCGCCATTTTATAAGCGATAATTAAAGAAACACTCTGCAAAACATAATTTTTTTTTCAAAAATATTTGATATAGTTTGAATTTCGCGATGAGACTTGTTTTATTATATTCTTCATAATTTCTTATATGTGTGGTCTTATTTTTACTTTAAAAACTTAATGAGGTGCGTAACCGAAAGGGACCCTTGACTTTAAGAATAAAAATTCTTAAATATAAAAAGGGAAAAAATAATCCAGTTAATTTTTCTTTTAGACGTGTTTTATTTGTAAAATAAAAAATTTATTTTTATAACTTCGCGACAACGAAGCGACGGCGACAGCGTATCAACATTTCGCCCACTTTTAATAATAATATAATAATTTTGAGGTTTTGTTATTTAAAAAAATTGATTTTAATTTTTAAATAAGTTAATGTTGTTTCTGGCATACATACTCTACCCCACAGAAAAATGAATAAACGAAAAGGAGGTGCTGAGAAAGAGCGAATAAAAGAGAAAGCACGTTTAATAAATTTAATAAAGTTAATATTTATGAGATTAGTAGTAAAAACAACGGAGGTTAAAGTATGTTGGGATTTATAAATGTGACTATCTGTTATATGATCACTCGTTTATAATACATAATAATATAGTCTATTGCTGCATTATTACTGACAGTTTAAAAATGTGATATATTTATAAATGTTGTTACTGATAGAAAACGGAGAAGCCTATTCGAGTCAAACGATAAATCCTCATCAGTCAATTTCTCAGATGAGATCATATCACCAGTACAGACAGATGATGTTCAGTTTAGTATTAAGTCGACAACTTATGGAAAGCTTGGACCAAGAGAAAATAATGAGTATGAGAATATAACCAATAGAAATCGTCAGTGTATTGAAACTATTAATGCTAGTTGATTTGTTGCCTCTTACAAGCCTGTGATATTTGCTTAACTTTCCTGCAGTTAAATGTTAAATCATTATAAACTGTTATATTAAGATCTGAACTTATTTGCTTATTTAAAGTTAGTGTGCAATAAATAATCTGTAACAATAAGTATTATTTATCTCGCACACTATTTCCAGTACCTGAATTTGTGTGTTATGGAAAATGTAAATAAAGGTGTCTGGATGCATAACACAGAAAATTGAAAATGGAAGTAAAATGTTAATAGTAAAAATGTAACTTTACTTTTAGCATTTTGTTTTACACTGTAAAACAGATTGATTATATTTGAATATCAAATCGCTTGAAAACAATGAATTAAATCTTTTAAATGGCTTCAATGAAGATTATGGTTAAATAAAGCAGAATAAAGCGGCTAAAATTCAAAGAAATTATTGGTTAAATTGAATCACAACTTACAGGATTTTAGTCTCCCATTCCATGAATTTGTTCCCTAAATACATATATCTAACGTACAAAACATTTCATCGTGACAAGGGGGAGAGGAGGTTGCAGCACTAAACCACCATTTATAACATAACAAAAAATATTTTGACTTCCAATGAGGGGCTATAATCCCCACGACCCTCTCTTTGCCTGCGAAGAAAAACAAGAAGGGAAAATGCCACCCCCTAAAATTAATCAAGTAAAATACATATCCCTCTTCCCATAACCACACCGTAGCCGCCAATATAAACAGAGACGTTGTACAATGTACATTCCAATGACTGGATGATTTTTCTGCATTACAATATGCAGATTGTATCTAAGCGTTTTTCCCTATTTTATTACACTTTACATACTGTAGTTGTATTTAATATACCGGATATATTTCCTTTACGTTTTTTTATGCACAAGTATACAAAGTTTAGTTGTTTTCTATTGTTTTTTTTCACGTCATCTTTAAGACATCATCAAAATGCCGAATTCGCTTAATTTACGCCTTGCAGAATCATAGCAGCTTAATCAGCTTTGGTCGAAAACATCAGCCTATTAGATATAACTTGACAAGGAAACAACGAAGTTTTCTAATAATGAAATTATTTCCAATTATTTACATGTTTTTAGAAAATACTCTCAACATACTTTCAATACTCCCCCCCCCTTTTCAACATGCCTAAATTAAACTAAAATGAAATGTTTTACTTTTTGTCACTTCTTATATAGTTGGATCGAGTAACAAATAAACTTCGTTATTGTTAACGTTATTGTCTTCGTTATTGTTACCGTCAGACTAAGTAATTGTGATTTAAACAAATATTTTAATAACAATTAAAACACTGTCTATATGTTTTTAAAACAGAATATCAATTTATCACGGTAATTACTTAATTCA
>JAQIXG010005230.1:0-11731 GCA_034700105.1 Oconnorella tubifera | reverse complement strand
ATTTATGTTTATAATTTATTCATATATCAGCTTCAAAGTGATCTTTTTTAAATATATAAATTCACATGTTTGGTGATACTAGTAGATACTGCAGAGATGTCACTTCAGCTAAATTTAACGGAGGGGGGGACAGTTTTTTTCTAAACACGATTTCTTTTGAGCTTTTTTATATTTAATCAAATCTTTTTACAATTTTTCATATTCTGTTGGTTTCTTTTATTTATTTATGTCATCACATAAATGCAATACAAACACATATATACAGTGTATAGCAAGGAAATGGCACTATGACTAAACAGCGCACGACAAAACGGCGCACGACAAAACGGCGCACGACAAAACGGCACACTCACTACAAAACTTTCAAATGTAAATCAAAATTAAAAATAAAACAAAAATATATAAAAACCAAAGTTAATAAAAACAAATGTATATAAAAACTAGACAAAAACTAAATAAATGTAACATGTAAATAAGATTTTGATTTTCGCTTTTTTTACCCTAACTCTAACTCTAATCCTAAACCTAACCCTAACATTAACCCTTGCCCTAACCCTAATCCTAGCCATAGCCTAAATCCTCACCCTAATGCTAATTAACCATAATTTAATTTTGTCCGCACCGTTTTGTCGTTTTGCTATATTTTGAATATTTTGACATGTATTATATATATTTTTGGAAAGTAAGTAAAATACTTACTTTCCAAAAGAAAATAATCGCCTACATTCTATTGTGATGAAGAATAATTTATCTAATTTAAGGTGTGATAATGCATCGATGTATTTAATAATAGACTATGAGAATTGTTAGTAATTTACTGTTTAACCAATCACTATGCTTATTTATATTTAGCAGCCAATTGTTTAATGCATATCTATTTCCAGACAGCCAGGTGACTATCTGGCCTTGAAGCTGCTTTGCAATTTTGAATAGATGCAAAGTTTATTTCAGTCACTGCTCGGGCGCTGAATGCGACTCGTGTAACTTTATAACTTTTGTAACTATTATTATTATTATTGTTTTATCTAAATTGATTAAATTAAACATTCACAAATATAAATGAACTGCTTTATCTGCGTTGTCTCTTCGTCACTTAAAATCATCATCATTATCAACGCAAAGTAAATGTTCAATCGAAGCAACGAGAGATTGATCAACGGATTCAATCGTCCTTCATTTGTCTTCAGTCAGCTATCTTACAAGAGATCCTTCCCAGTGGTAACACGGGCCATTTCTGACAGAGATCGTCCTAACTCTACGTTACATGCTTCCCCAACAAGTAGTTATTAAGAAAGAGTAACAGGTTTATTGATAGTTATCTACACAGAGCCATCTATCGATTAACAGTGAATCATCTATTAACCCGTACCTAAAAAAAATCCAACCTAAAAACCTACATTTCGATAATTCAGACCCCCCCCGCAAAGAATGACGTCTCAGCTGAATTTAACTAAAAATACGCTAATTCTTGCATACTATATAATTAAGAAGTTGCATTGATAAATCACATGAAGCTGTATTAAGTTAAAACGACACCAAGGAAAATGATCTTATTATTTAGACAACAATTATTGTAAAGTTTCTGGTATTGCTTAATAATTTGTTCAATAACTAAATACTCAATTTTCTATCACGAAATTACAGGATCAAGAAAAATGTCGTTGGTATGTAATTTAATGGTTCGAGTTTACGGTTGGATGTTTCTAAATCTGACTCCATAACCTAATTATGGTCTTACCTAAAAACTTTCAACCCCCTGGGTAAATTTTCACTGACGGGGTTCAAAAGTCGACTTCCGGGATCTTTTAAAAATGAATGTAGGAGGGTCTAGTAGTAGAAGTGGGGGTGTGCAGCCACCAACGTCTTCTAAACTATTATAAGTGTCAAATAAGCTTCGTAATCATGTGTTGATGCCCTTATCGTTACATTTACCTTTCATGCTTACAAACTTGTAGTTTGAAATTACTGATATACACTGTATATTAATATCGCAGACAGTTTACAAAGATTATTGAATAAGTACCTTTCTGAATGTCATCTGTCTTAGTAACAGTTTCAACGTCCATCTTTGTGATCTCTTTATCCATTGCAACTTTCTCTTTGCAATCTTGTCTTGTTATCTGTAAAGTGAAGAAAACGAGAAAGAGTAAGACCCTCAGTAATATAACCTTATCACAAATTCAAAGTATTCTATGTTAAATCTTAATAGTCATTTCCGGACTACATTCCTGATTCCCAGTGATTAATTAACATAAAATGCATTACAACCTATTAATTACTAATCGACATAAATATATTAATGCATATTATTATAACTACTAAATTATTTATTTATTAATACACGCATGATTGTTATACACGTATATATAAAATAGTAATATGAAGGATATGGTTTGTTAGAGATTTTTTCTTTTCAATCATAATCAAATATAGTTCTGAGATAATTTTTAGTAGCCTGTAAACCCAGGAAAACTCGTTTCTGTCAAAATAGACCACAGCAAACCGGCCTTAGCCAAAACGGCGCCAACAGAAAGGTAAAAAAGCCCCCCAAAAAAGTTAAATTAAAAAATAATAATATTTGAATTAATTAATTATTTATTAACTAATTATGTTATATACAGGTATTATAATAATTGTATTTTTTCATTTCATTAATTTAATGTAATTATTAATTAGTAAAATAAATAGATATTGAAGTTAATATATTAATGAAAAAACTTCCAGGAGAGGGGCTCTCTATCCTTGATGTTTTTCACCGGTGTTAAATTCTTTCTATCTATTATTATACGAGGCTGTATTTACTATCTAAGTGACACACAGTAGACATGTTTACTGACCAGATAAAGCCACGTGATAAAGTTAATGAATTGTTTCTCTTTTACCGTTTTCATCAGGACTTCATTTAAATTGTTTACAGGTGGAATAGCTAATTTCACAACATAACCAGTGATCACCTTTTCTTTGCTTTGTTCCTGATTTCCTCCGTAATAAGCAACACCTTAAATTTTTCCATCATCGAAAAAAATACTCTTTCCTGTTCTTAGAAGGGTAAATGTTTCAAATTCGCTGAGAAACTTCTCGAAAAAAATTACTGTATAATATTTAAGAGCAAAAATGCTTCAAATACACTTCGGCACATGTTAAAGAAAACTTCTCCCCCTGCCTGCTCCCTTTACGAAGTGTTCGTTTATGTTTACATATCGTAGATCAACAACTTTATTTAATTTGATTCTGGAGAGGGAGGCGTTCTCTCATAAAAATGATTTATATATACTCATTGTTAAACTACTTTAAGCTACCTTGCTACCCGACAAAATTTGTTTTGTTAGATAATTTTTTAGCTTTAAATTTTATGTAATCATCAAACTCTGGAGGCAGCAATAAGAGCTAATGCATGAATTTATTTTGAAATTTTAATAATTATATTATTAAATTATTTATAAATTGTCATAAAAAATATTCTATATCATTTATTTTTTGCAGATTTCTTCTTTTTTGTAGTTTATAGATACTTTGAAGAAGAAAATAAAATATTTTGTTTTGTAATTCAGCAAATAAACAAAGTTAAACTTTAATATACGGACCTACAGTGTATATTAAAGTTGTATTTAAAATGATTTATGTTATAACTGATAACACCATCAAGACGTGTTAATAACACTTGAGTTAATCTACCAAGGATCATAACATCTGTAGATAAATACCAGAATATCGTAAATTGTGAAAAATAGGGTTTAAAATAGGTACGCCATTTAAGGAGGCAGGGGGGATTGTCCCTGATGTATTGAGGTATATATTTTTGACATGTATCTGAGTAATATGCTTTCAGATCCACTGCCATAAAATAATGATTGTAACATATTTGTCTCAAATAAGTAATGCTTGCAAATTTCGTGAAATAAAGTTTTTGCGTAATTGAGATGTAATGGAAAACAATCAAGGTACAACAATTGTACAAGAAAATATGTGTATACAAAAAAGACAGGTTAAAAATGTAACAAGATATCTTAAAAATATAAAACAATATGCTTTATAAAATATTTGTTTAAAACAGTTAATATAATGCAATAGAGGGATATAATAGCTTTGAATAGTTTACAATTTCGAATTGGGTATACACTAATAGCATGAACGCTCTTGTAAAAGTGGGAGATAGATACCAAGATTGATACCAAGATCAAGATTACAAATATAAGTATAATTTGTTTCATCATTTGCGTAATCAGGAAATCACTAAAGGGGGGGGGTTCCATTTTTTAGAAGTTCTCACTAAGTTTTGTGTCCAATTGCACGTACATTGCATTTGGTCTCAAAATTATACAACAATGACTTTTCAATTATATCCAAACCAAAACTATAATATTCCCTGCTCTAATTTTTTCCTAATCCACTGACAGAAACCTCTTTTGCAACTGTTCCTGTTCTCAGCCATCTTATTATTTTCTGCCTACTGATCCAAACACCTATTCCTTCATTTGCATCCTTGAAAATAAATTATCTGTTAGCTCTATTTCAAACCAGCAGCATGTATTATTTACCTGTATTTATTTACTCCCTACTGTAATCTTTTCAAGTCTGTCGTTGTAATATTAAGTACTCAAAAACTGACAAAAAGATAATACAAATAATATTAATTACTTCAATAAATGAGATAATTGATATTTAACATTTCACAAAAATAATGAAACCTTTGCAAATAGAAAGTTGAATGAAGGCACTTATTAATCAGAGGGACTCTTGTTATGTAAACTTTTTGCATATTGTAATCGCATGGTATTGAAGTAAACTGAGGTGTAATATAAACAAGTTACTGTTTGAAAAACATAGCTGAAATTTATTGTAGCAGTTAATTAAATTTGCACGAGACTGCAAATTAGCAATTAGCATCATTTATCTGTAACTGTAATTGACGATACTATTTGTCTTATATAATTACTTAATTTGGTTTTTTAATTTGTTTTATTGTACGTTTATTTTAAATTTCTATGGATATTGTGTTTAATATTTGGAATATATGAAATATTGGACCAGCAAGTAAGTCAGGGATGCTGTTGATGTCTGAGTAGGTCTATAACTTGGTATCTTTTGTAGACAGGAAACAGTAAGGCTTGTCATGCCAACAAGATGACAGTCATACAAGATGCTATGATAGCAATGCTTCATGTCATATGGACTTAACGCCTATATTCCACCTTCTTCTCTAACCATTCTGTGCCATGTATGAACCGTTAGGATAATCCCAAGAATCTGAAATATATAAATGTATACAAATATTATTTTTTAAAAAATTTGTTCAGGGTCGCCGGAACATTATTAAAAACAGGTACAAAAATTTCAGAAAATATGATGTTATGACTCTTTATTTCTTAATTTTTTGATAAGTGTGCATCCTTCCCTTGTATAAAGTATTAAATTATTTAATTTCTCATAAATTTTGATTATTATTAATTTTGACTAAACGAAAAAATGCTTTATGCCCCCCCCCTGTTACCCCTGCACCGGCATACCTGTTGCTGAGCCATTAAATACTAATTTTCAATTCCTGTACAGGTTAGAGAGAGCTGTAGTAAGGTAATCACAATATTATTAGCTTAACTCTATAGAAATTAACGATAAGAATTACTCATTCAACTAATTCAAGCCTGGCCTTGCTACAGTATATCATAATATTACTCTTAATTGTGATAAATTTTAAAGTGATCATATTTATTTCATTGCATATCACAACTATTTGTGTGAGCCTTTAAATATTGCAATATCACTATTTATTTATAAAACATTAAATAATAATTGAGTGATATTCGACGTCGTAATGTCTCTTACAGGGACAACAAACAGTACAATTACAGTGTATTGTAGAGATACCCTAACAAGTTGTTAATAAGACGTTTCATTACCATATATGGTCATGCTTTATCGAGAATCAAAGTATATTTCCATATATGGGCATGAATAGTCTGATCATTACCATATAAGGTAATATTTGAGAGCGAAACTTGTGAAGTGAACCACGTGATGTGAACGGCGAGGCTATATAAGTGCATGGTTCGCGCATTCAAGAATAGAATTCTGAAGAGGCAAGACACTAGTAAAAAAAGACTCTAGGACTGAGAGCTAGACTCTCTACGATAGAGAGGCCGGAGGCTGGATCGACACTTGGTAACACGGGAGGGGCACGCCGAACAGCACCCCCTATGTGGTCAATTCCCCTTCTCGACGCTAGAGGTGGTAGGCCGGTTCGACGCAAATGAACTCGACAATCGACACGGAAGAGGCTCACCAATCGGCACCCTCTATGTGGTCGATATTTCTTTCTAAGCGCTGGAGGCCAGAGGCCGGGTGAAAATCTGATTAAGAATATCTACGATATATGTCTTTTGCTCTGTATATTATTGCTAAATACTTTTATATGATTAGTTAGATGGTATTATTTTTATTGCACTGTATTATTACTGCTCTGTCTTTGAGCGAATAAAAGTCATTATTATTATTATATTATTGATTTTGTATTAAGTAAGAAAAACAATAAATCAATAATGAACATTAGACTAATGTAGTCTGCAATGTTTTTTTATTATCGGGGCGTGTTCCCAAGCTAGATTGGTCGCTTTACGTCTATAATTATCGGGGCGCGTTAGATATTTGTTTTGATTGATTATAGCCATAATTAATGGGTTATATTATGATACTTAGCTAGACACTATTGTTACTTAAATTAAGTAGATGTTAATGAACTCTGTTTACTTTTATTTAATGATCTATTAAGCTAATAAAAATCAGTTTTAACTTGAATTTATTCAGATTTTTGTTCTTTGTGTTAAAATAATCATTTAATTCATTATAAAATTAAATGTCGAGTAAAGATTCTTTTTGTCTCCCCTGTCGCGGCGGGACAACAATCCCGAGTCATCGCTCAGTGATAGTGAAGCTGAGGATGATGTCACGGCCCATGAGCAGCATAAAGGTGAAAACGCTACATTATCATAATATAATTTACTGAATAGATTAATTAATTGATTTTTAACTGCAATTTTAATATATATTTTTTCAATTTATGAAAAATATATATCTCACATTTTTGATGAGTCTAATAACTAATAATAATATAATAGTATCTAATAATAATAGCAATGATGTAGAACAGGTGCATGCCCAAGGGGAAGCTCAAGACTTAAAAGACGGATGTCTCGAAGTGTGAGTTTATTAATCACAGTGGTTCACCCATGGTAAGATATTTTGCATGATTCTTCTGCCTGGAGCCCAAAAACTCCTATATTCTCGGAGCACCCATTTCCTCTGGAAAAGCCATGGACACTGCCCTTGATAACCGATGCCGCAACAGGCTAGCCTTCCAGTCAAAGATTGTGGCCTGGGGTTATGTAGAGTTGCTTCACTTGCTCTTTCTGCTTTTTTGGCTTCTGCTCCAAGCACTCTCGAACTCCAGGAACTCATTCTCGCTAAATTCAATTTACTGTTGGATTTAACGGATATGACAGCACAACTTATATGGTTCAATAAACACAGCCTGCGCTGCCTGTCACGCCATTCGTCTTTCAGGCAGGTGTCCTATGACAGCCCATGTATCTCCGCTGACAAATCTGCAGTATTCAACTGTGCCCCGGATAATCATCACTAGCTGCTTCAGCTCCTCATGCCGGTGACTAGCTACACGCATTTCCCATTTCTAACTACGGCCTACGCCTGGACACCGAATCAGTTAGAGTCGCAGTAGGTCTCAGGCTGGCGACAGTTACAGGCAATCGTCAAGAAGGATCGTTTTTATTGCAACGCTTGTGTATTGCCATTCAGCATTTTAATCGTTTTTCTTTTCAAGGCAGTTTTATTGTGTCCCATGACTCCGAAGTGTAGCCATTTCAAACTAATGTTTTTATCCACTCCATTTTGTTTTTATGAAAACTTTGAGAATAAAGTACCAAGATAAAAATAAATGAAAAAAAATTATATAATAATATAATAATTGTAATTAATATATTGTAATAATGTTAATGTACGAGAAAGTAATTCATGAGCATTAGCATGAGTGTCAGCTTGACTATGAGAACTGGCGACATGAGCATTAGCGTTAATAACAGTGCCAGCAGCATATTGTTATTCTCTATTTGATTGATTTACTAAATATAACATAGCTGGAATAGAAATAGTTTTTTATTTGATAGTTTTGGGTTAGGTTATGAGTTAGGTTTAGGGTTCAGACCTTTCTCTAGCTCTAACCCATAACTTATTATAGTCTTTTTAAAGGTTATTGTTCAAAATCCATTATTAAATGGCAATATGAGTGCATTCATTACTAGCATTGTAATTGCACGCATATGTACGCATCAAAATTTTACAAGGAGCTCATGCAAAATGTCAGCCAATGTGAATGGGTCTATAGAAATGTGCAATTAATTTCGCTCAAAAAAATTTCATGTCGACGCTCGTGAAAAAGAACTTTCAGCATGTTCTTTTTCACGAGTTCCCACATGAAATTATCAAACGTGAAATGAATTGCACGCACATTTCCATAGAGCCATTAATATCAACTGTCAAATTTCATACGTGAAAATTGTCCAAAGGGCTGCTCGTCGATGTTCTTCTTTTTTATTTGATATTGAAGAAGTTTGATTGACATAATGATCTTAATATTTATTCTGATCTGTGTGAGTGTATATGCGTGCGTTGTGTGTGTGTATGTGTTTGATAGATATTGTATCCAAGGCTTAGATATAATCTAGAACAAGAGAAAGACCAAGCAACCATCTAACGCCAATTTTCACTTTGATATCTCAATTCGTTCAATAGTTATCATGACGAAAAAACTTATAATTTCAATCTATCCAACCAGTATTTTCAAGATTGTAAAAGTTTAGCAATTGCCTCATTAAAGATGTAAAATCCCGAAATATTTGTCTAATATTAACCGTTGGGACTACCGGGACCATAAGGCAATCCCCACAAAATATTATTAGCTTACATTGTAGTTAAAAGTTTCGACAGAATGAAAACTGATGAGCAAGACGTTTGAGCTGCTTTGCCACAAGACTTCATGAACACACCCATATCAGCGACAAAAAATAGCTTGTAGGCTTAGATAAGAAAAGACAGAGGATATTTTTGTTATCAACTTTATCTACAGATACTATGCTAATAAAATGACCCGTTTCATTAAAAAAATCAGAAACTTATTTGACAAAAAATCACAAAATACGATACTGCTCTATTGTAGAGCTTGGTTAAATTGAAATTTGAACTTTTTCGTAGAAAGTTCATAACTTTTGAACGAATTGAGATAACAAGGTGAAAGTTGGTAGTTAGATGTCAAATTTCCAACTCTACAAATTGAGAAAAGTTTGAGAAAAATATTTATATTTATTTTTGGCTTAGTTATTGCAAAGTCGCGGTTTGGTAATGGAAACCATGTGTTTGATATAGTCAATTCATATGCTGCGCAAAATTCCGCTAATCTCTCCCGTGCCTTATTTCTCATTCCCAATCCGTAACGACCACTTACGATTGACTCCTGCTTTCCCGCCTTTGCATTCATATCTCAATTCGTAAAAAAGTTATGAACTTTCTACGGAAAAACTTCAAATTTCAATTTAACCAAGCTCTATAATAGAGCAGTATCGTAATTTTGTGATTTTTTGTCAAATTATTTGCTGATTTTTTTTATAAAATGCGTCATTTTATGCGAAGAGTATCTGTAGATAAAGTAGATAACAAAAATAGCCTTTGTCTGTTCTTATCTAAGCCTACAATCTCTTTTTTGTCACTGATACGGCTGTTGTCATGAAGTTGTGGCAAAGCAGCTCAAACCTCTTGCTCATCAGATTTCATTCTCTCGAGACTTTTAACTATGATGTAAGCTAATAATATTTTGTGGGGATTGCCTTATGGTCCTGGTAGTCCCAACGGTTAATATTGGACAAATATTTCGGGATTTTACCTCCTTTAATGAGGCAATTGCTAAACTTTTACAATCTTGAAAATACTGGTTTGGATAGATTGAAATTAGAAAGCTCATAACTTTTAAATGAATTGAGATATCAAAGTGAAAATTGGTCATTAGATGGTCGTTTGGTCTTTCTCTTGTTCTAGATTATGTCTAATTCTTACCTGTTAAACATATGTTTGGTCTTTCTCTTGTTCTAGATTATGTCTAATTCTTACCTATTAAACCTATGTTTGGTCTTTCTCTTGTTCTAGATTATGTCTAATTCTTACCTATTAAACACCCACACATACACCCACACAACACATACACGCACGCACGTACATACACACACACACACGCACACACGCATATACACACAACGCAAGCATATACACTCACACAGATCAGAATAAACATTGTGATCATTATGTCAATCAAACTTCTTCAATATCCAATGAAAAAGAAAAATGTCAACGAGCAGCCCTTTTAGACAATTTTCATGGGTAAAATTTGTCAATAGATATTAATGGCTCTATGGATATGTGCGTGCAATTAATTTCACGTTTGATAATTTCACATGGGAGCTAGGAAAACATGCTGCAAGTTCTTTTTCAGGAGCGTCCACATGAAATTTTTACGAGCGAAATTAATTGCACTCACATTTCTATTTCTATTTCTATGAGCTCTTTGTAAAAGGAGCTCGTGCATACGCGTGCAAGAAAATGACACTCCAATGACACTCAGACAATAGTCCAATGACATTTTTTGCACACGTGAAAAATGTTGTTGGAGTGTCATTGGAGTGTCTTTCTCGTGTCGGCTGACAGTCGACCGACACATTTTTCACGCATGCAAAAATTGTCATTGGACTGTTGTTTGAGTGTCGTGGGAGTGTCATCAGACAGTCGGCCAAAAGTCCAGCTACACGATTTCTTGTGCATGTGCACGCATGAAAATTTCACAAGGAGCTCGTGCAAAAATCGGCCAATGTGAACCGGCCTTTAGAGAAACATACCTGTGTAGCCATAAGACAGGAAGCAATAATAATTGAAATGTAATTGAATTGCCACACCATCTCAATGACGTTATTGTAACAACCCTGTAACATCATAATATTTAATTCGTAATAATTTAAGAAAGAGATAGAAAATCACACGAGTTATTATTACTGAAAACTTGATTTATTAATCAGACAATGTATATACTTTTAACTAGCAATTTATAAATGCAAGTAGCATTTATAAGCATTTGTAAATGTCTAGCCTATTGCAAAGAATATTTTGTCATTGCGTTTTTAGCTACCAACTATTACATGCCATGATATCCAGACTGTTCATCTCTTGACTGTCAATCATTGGGATTGTTTATCAAGGGCTATTCATCCCTAAATCTTTCTACCAAACTTTCATCAATTGGATCATTCATGATTAATCCCGGACTATTCGTCTTTAGAAAAACAAATTGTGATACTTTAGATATCACACATAAGCTTACTTGTGTTTCAAACGAAGAGAAATACAGCAAATTATAATCAAATGTTTAGGAATGAGTGATCATTAAGATCAGCAGTCCATCGATCAATAGTCATACATATAAAATTCTAGGAAATGTTAAAAAAATAAATAAAATCTTGTTGACTTTTTCTACTTTATGAAATGTAGCAAATTTTCAATATTAGGCCTATTAATTTCGTCAGTATTGTTATAGGTCTGCTGCATTCTTCTTCTAGGTTTATCCTCATTTTGGTCTGTAGTGTTGCAATTATCAAACATGTGTAGGGCCTATGTCTCATATATA
>JAQIXG010005229.1:0-11732 GCA_034700105.1 Oconnorella tubifera | reverse complement strand
GCATTTAACACAATTGAAAATTACTATAATTACTATAAATTTACAAAATATAATTTCATAGCTACCTCTGATGCAGACAAACTTGACGACAAGAAATGCTATCAGATCCATCGGACATTCGTGATTGCCATGAAGTGACGTCACTAGCAGGGTGCAACGCTTTCTGGCGGAGCACTGCCTACTGACCCGATCCAAGGCATCAACCCCGCAGTTGAGGTACCCGAAGTCCCTCTGAAGGCAGCGACCGAGGTGCATGCGACCGTACGTCGCCTCCGTGATGAGAAGGACTTCATCGGCCGAGGAACATTCAGCCTGGAACGTCTCCCATTGGCAGTATTCTTGACGATCTCTCGTCGAAGCTAAATAAAATAGTGGACTAAAATAACTACTTGATGTAATAATTTTGTTTTATATTGGAAAGTATTATAAAAGATTTTTAGAGATTTAGAAAGTTTGAGGTTTGTTTATATTTTAGTCTTTGTATAGTAGTTAATCATTTTAAGCGTAATATCATACTATTTTATATTTTGTTTATAGACAACTATTTTATTTCAGAGTTTTAAATGCAAAATTATTTAACAATGACATGCAAGGGATAATTACAAGATTCAGGCTGTAAAACTTCATCAGTTATAAATATAATAAAATTTAAATATAATAAACAACGTTTTAGTATTGTAGTAACTAAATTCTTACTATATTTAGTAAAACATATTAAATAGGTATATA
This sequence comes from Oconnorella tubifera, assembly GCA_034700105.1. Lineage (NCBI taxonomy): Eukaryota > Metazoa > Annelida > Clitellata > Enchytraeida > Enchytraeidae > Oconnorella > Oconnorella tubifera. The sequence goes on along the minus strand of JAQIXG010005229.1, from coordinate 11,003 downwards.
AACATATTATTATTAGTAACATATTTAATCAAATAAAACCAGTTTGAAGAAAAACCAACAATGCTGGATTTTTCAAAATGAAGATAATATTCAAATTAATTTATTTTAAATTAACTAGTCCGATAATTATCTATAGCGCTGCATTGTATACCTATCTCCAATCATATTAATCTGATATTATGATATATAAAAAATCAAAATATAATTTAATATAAATTCATTGATAAAACATTCAAAGTAAGGATTTCATATTTCCATGTAATTATATAAGATCGACAGCTGAAATTTGTTATCACCTGATTAAAATTAACTCATATTATAAAACTAACACCACTGGTGTCTTCGCACTTTATTGATATGCTCAGAATATTTTTTAATTATGGCGCAACTCTTTGAAGCAGACTAAGATTACTTGAAAGAAAAAAGATGCATGCACTCTTTACAGGCGTTAAGCTACCTAATCACGACAGGATATTGAGCATTGGTTGCTGGCAAGAAGAAAAGCTTCATTATAATATGAGAGTATTCGAATAAGGATCTGATATCATGCAGAAAATTAAAAAAATCTTGACATTATAATTATTAGCCTGGATAATATTTTTCGCCTTAGATTTTGTCAATATTTAAAAATAAAATTTTTAAGAGTAAACTTGTAGCAATATATACTCTTCTTTTCTTTCTATTTTTATAAACATAAAATCGAAGTTAATTTCTTTTATAAGAAATAATACTTTACAAATAATACAAATGATTAAATTTAAAAATCATGCTAACATTTTATTGTTATTAATTTTAAAAAATCGCCACATTACATGATTTTAAAAGTAAATTTAATTAATTTAATAAAATTACTTTACAAATTAGTTTGCAAGTTAACTGTCAACTACAGTAACTGCAATTCATTCCGTGCTCTCATTTTGATTCTGCGAGTAAAGATTAAAGGCTCATCTGGTCTTGGACTTAGACCATAACGTCTAAGCTGCTATTTAGAAATACAAGAACTTTCACTGTGACTAATTCAGATTTCATCGGCCAAGGACCGGCAGCTGAGCCGCATTAATATATTGGTAGGAAATATTAAATATGTAAAATTAACTGATATAATAAGTGAATCGGTTAATCGATAAAGAAAATAGAATATTTGAAAAGAAATTAAAAATAATAAATTCTAGGCCTATGAAGAAAATAAGCTTTTTTGTACCACGTGATCTACATCCTGTATTAATCATTAATGATTTTATTTATTTTTAATTTTATTATTTTTATTATCATTTAATTAAATAAAATAAATTAAAATATAATAATTTATAAACAGTTACATATTTTAAATTTATTATTAGCTAAATATTAATAATAAGTTCATAATTTGATTTAATACAGAATTTTAATATAAAATTCATCTATGAATCACAATGGATAAAGGGAATGGATGTTAGCTCGCTTCTGATTGGTTGAATCTTTCTGTGTGCCGTAATCTCATTGGACGATAGAAGCAGATCTTCATGCCTTTTGTTTAATAAGTCAGTTTTATTCTTATTCAATTAAAATCACATTTCTATGTTTTCTGGTATAATGTTCGATTTTGTACCTTTTATTTTTTAGACCAAAACCTAACCCTAAATTGCATTTCTAACCATAAATCATGATCCAGGACTAATTTATGAAATGATACCTAAATTCTTAATTTTAAAATTATACATAATAATGAAACGATGATGAATCATAATTGACTCAAATATTCTTTGCATCGATTTAAATTTAACAAAATTTAAATCTAAATTTAATATTTATTAACTTTTAATCAACTAATTCTAATCCTTGTAGATTTTGGGGTAAAATGTCTAAAAACAATCTACGCAAACTGTTTGGTTTTAAACGAAAGCCGGCGAATCATGCTGATGTGACATTAACGGTGGAAACTGGTGGAAACATGGAAATATCGAGTCCCACGAATGTGAAGCATGAATTCCATGTTGGGTTTGATCACGTGACGGGGCAGATCAATGGACTGCCTCCTGTATGGGAGGCGTGGCTTAAACAGTCAGCCATTACGTAAGTACAGGGTTAGAATTAGGGTTAGGGTTACTTGAGTTAGGGTTAGGGTTAGGGAAACTTTGGGTTAGGGTTAAGCTTGGGTTAGGGTTAAGCTCAGGATTAGGGTAACTAATGTTAAAGTTAAATGTGGTTTACTGTTTAAGTTTAAGGTTAAATTTTCCTTTCAGTGATTTAATTTAAGTTTAAAATTAAATTAAAGGTTATGGTTTAGGGTTAGACTAGGTTTTGGGGTTAGGATTAGTGTTGATACTTCATTTCATGTTGTTGTTGTCTTATTTTATCATTGTTGTTGTTGTTGTTGTTGTTACTTTATCGTTGTTGTTGTTTTATGTCTTATGACTTTAGAGCGCATGAACAGAAAGAGAATCCCAGCGCTGTCATCGACGCACTGAAGGCCTATGACAGCAGCATAAGACATCATTATGACCAGAAGTACATGGGCACTATGTCAGTGGAGGACCTGACAGGGGGCGCCACTGATGATGAGGGGGAGAAGTCTTCTACAGCCGTAAGCAGCAGCATTGTCATCATCGTAGTCATCATTGTTATCATCATCATCGTCATTATCATTGTCATTTTTTCTAGATGTACCCTTCTCTCAAGCCTACTGTTATATTCATATTTTTAACTTTATTTTTACATACCCTTCTCCCAAACCTTATTAACTTATCCTTCCTACCGTACCCTTCTCTCAAGCCTTATTCATTTCTGTTTCAGTCTACGGAAGGAGATGACACGAAGCGCTATTCATCGTCTGACATCACTCCGTCTAAGACTCACTCAACCGTGACGACATCATCATCATCATGTGATGACGCCAGCGTGACAGACCCTAGCATCACTTGTGTCGTAACTCCTGCGTCACCCGGCGTGTCAGACAGCATTACAGGCAGCGTGTCAGACAGCGTTATAGGCAAAGAGACGGGGAGAGAGACAGGCAGTGAGACAGATAAAGTGACAGAGACAGAGAGAAAGTGTGATGAGATTGAAGAGAAGAGAAAGAGAGAGAAGAAAGAAGAAGAGGAGGACTTGCCGCCAGCTTTGCCTGTCAAACAGAATAAGATGGCAGCAGGATTGGTAGGTGATTGATTGATGGATTGATTGGTTGGTTGGTGGATTGATTAGTTGATTGGTTGTTTATTGATTGATTTATTGATTGATTAATTGATTGATTTATTGTTTGATTGATTGATTGATTGGTGGATTGATTGATTGCTTCTCATATATATGCTATTAAAGTATATCTCAGATTATGTATCATATCTTTTTTTTGTTTTGTTGTATCAAAGTTCTTGTCTACACATGATTTATGAACACATGTGATTGTACTTCACGTGTATAGATTCACATAGATCATGACTTTGCTGCATTGACTGTAAATGATAATGATGATGATGATGATAATGATGATGATGGTAAAGTGATGATAACGAGTAACGGAGAGAAGAGACCGACGATGAGAAAGAAGTCAGTCAAGTGCAAGAAGATGAATGATGATCAAGTGCTCAGTGAACTCAGTCAGTCAACAGCATCATCTTCATCATTACATCATCATTAGTGTTACGTCACCATTGTTATTCAATATCATCATTATTGTATTATTATTTATATCATCATCATTATATCATCATCATCATAGTTTCATCATCATACATCATTATTGTTACAGTATTGTCATCATTATTATATTATCATCATCATAATTACATCATCTTCATCATCATAGTTTCGTCATCATTATCTTATGTGAGTAGTTTAGTAAATACGTGTTAGTTGTATTTAGGGTTAGGATTAGCGTTAACATTTATATCAGTATCATATGTTTTATGTGATCAGGAAAGCTAGTCAGTTCTACCGATCCTAACAGTAAATATTTGATGAAGCAAAGAGTTGGATCTGGGTTAGTTAAATAGCATTTCATTTTATTTACTAGGACGTGTACATTTTCTATATTTTATATCCATATTTATAATGTAGGTTTTGTAAATTTCTAGTTAAAATTAGTTAGGTTTTGTAAATTTCTCTTCTGATTTTTGATCCATTTTGTTTATTTTTCTGTTTCTTAAATTATACATTTTGCAATCTTAAAAAACTCAGATAAATTAAAAATAAATTTTTATATAACTTAAAACATCAAAAATCTCAAATTTCAAATATCTGTCCCCCCTGCCCCCCAGAGCTTCTGGAACAGTCTGTGAGGCGACCAACATCTCCACAAACCAAGCGGTCGCCATAAAGAAGATGGACCTCGACAATCAGCCCAAGAAGGAACTGATCATCACGGAGATCAAAGTGATGTCATCCCACCGTCACGACTGCATCGTTAACTACATCGAGAGCTACCTCGTAGGTCCCACCTCCAATGAGCTCTGGGTGGTGATGGAGTACCTTGACGGGGGAGCACTGACTGATGTCGTCACTGAGACGGTGCTGAGTGAGGGACAGATCGCTGGGATCACCAAGTGCTGCGTCCAGGCCCTGGCATTCCTTCATGCCCAGGAGATCATCCACAGAGACATCAAGTCTGATAACGTCCTGCTAGGAATGAATGGTGAAGTGAAGTTGACTGATTTTGGGTTCTGCGCGCAAGTCACTCCGGATAAGAACAAGAGGACGACGATGGTTGGGACGCCTTACTGGATGGCACCTGAGGTCGTGTCTAGGTAAGGTGTCATCATTATTACATATCATCATTATCATCATTATATATCATCATTACATATCATCATTACATTATTATTCATCATTATTATTACATATCATCATTATCTTCTACTGGACTATTGTATCTTAATTTTGAATTAATGATTTTATTTTACATCATTTTGTTGAAGATGTTTGAATGAATTTATTAAAACTTTACTATAGATGATAATGGTAACTTAGAATGTTGTACTTGCTGCACCCTTCAGCTCAAAGATGAATATACTCTTATATTTTCTATCCCATACGCAGGAAGCTGTATGGATATAAAGTAGACATTTGGAGTCTCGGTATACTTATAATAGAGATGATAGATGGTGAGCCCCCCTACCTGAATGAGACCCCCCTGAGGGCCCTCTACCTCATTGCAGCCAATGGCAAGCCAGAGGTCAAGGACTGCTCTAAGCTGTCCAAAGAGCTGTCCAGTTTTCTAGATCGCTGTCTGGAGGTAGAAGTAGAAAAAAGGGCATCGGCTGCTGAACTACTGAGTCATCCTTTTATAGGCAAGGCAGAGAGTCTAGCTAGTCTCAGGCAGAATATATTGGCAGCGCGCCAAGAGGCTCTTAAATAGATGGCAGTCTGCCAAGTTGTATGGAATTAGCAGTGTGCCAGGGTGTGATCTGGCAGAATGCTAAGTTATATGGACTTGGCAGTGTGCTAGGGTGTGATCTGGTGTGATCTGGCAGAATGCCAAGTTTAAAATTTTTTTATTTATCTATTGTTCTTTGCAATATGCCAGAAAATGGTATTGTGGTCTTTATAGATCAACTTGTATATTGGTCATGTGTTAGAGTTGTTGGCATAGTTCCAAGTTTTTAATACAGTTGGCATTCTGCCAAGATATTCTGGCACCTAGCTTTACCGTAAGAGATTCTGTAGAAAGGACTGTTTTGTGTCAAAAAGCTATTTGGCATATTGCAAGAAATTTTGGCCATACGCCAGAATGTTACTTACTCTAGTGCCTTAAATCATTTTATAAACGTACTTGGTAAGATACCAAAGGACGATTCAGAATTTTGGCATCTTGCCAGAATATTTTAGAATCTCTGTGTGTGTGTGTGAAGTATTTGATTTCTTGCCAAAAAATATATTTTTTAAACTTACAGCCAATATTATTGGCATCGCGCCAACAAATTAGCATCAAACTAATAACTTGGCGTCGTGCTAATTTATTCATTTCTGGCATCATGCCAAGATTTTGTCAATACATCTAATTTGTTCCATTTTGTACATTTCAAATGATGAGCTTTGATTTCTTAATTCCTTACATGTAATTTTTATTCAGTTACGTATGGAATGTAATATAATGACTGATTTATGAAGATTACATATTTTTTCTCACCCCCTCCCCCCACACCCCCCCTTCCTTCAAATTGAGAGTTTATTTTTTAAGGTACCCGGCCAAAATAACCCTGAATACATTAAACAGACAAAATGACCCAAAAGACATTGACCAGACAAAACGTCTGGTCAGTGTATTCGGGGTCATTTTGTATTTACGGATACAATGTATACGTAAATTCATTAATAACCCTAACCAATCCTAAACTTAGCCCTAACGCTAACCCTCATTTTTCCAGACAAATCAACCCTAGGTTGATTTGTCTGGTCCATTTAGATGGGGCCAAATTTCTCTTTGAAACGAATGATTTTATTTTAAATCTTTGATTAATTTAATAAACCTTTGTATATACTATACATACGCAGTGTTCTTTCATATACTTTGCATGTTTTGTGTGGTATGTATTATACACGTATGTATATCGCTTATGTATTTATCAAGATTTTAGAAGCGCGCTTATATTATTTAAATCAAGCATCAAGGGGTCACCGGGGGGTGGCTTAAGGGTTTCAGGGGCCCCTCTCTTTTGGTATATTTTTCACCCCCCCCTCCCAAAAATATATAAATGTAATTATTTATACAAGTTATATATAGAAATAATATATATAGAAAATAATATATATAATTTTATTATTAACATTATTATTATTATTATTTTTATTATACGATATATTATTTTGTGAATTAGGGACCAGAAGTTAATAAAAGATCTTTTTATTGGATTTTTTTATTTAAGTCTAACTTTGTGTTCAATTGCTACCTGCAAAATGCAAGAAAACTTTTATGCATAATTCTTGATGTATTTCATATAGAGCGCATTGTTTTAAAACGCGATTGCTTGCTGCACTTTTAGTAAGATATGACTTTATTGCACTGAGGTAAAACGTACTCTGCTTTGGTTTTATCTATTTTATATCATAGTCATGTATTGTCCAGTGCCTTATTGTACTAAGAGTCTGGAGCTAGGTGTTGTGTTTAACAGGCCACGCCTCCTTGGTTAAAATGTATATTTTAAATTAATTAATTTGCAACCCTAATTTAACGCTAATTCTAACCCTAATCCTAACAGTTGGACATCAAGTGTCTATTTAATGTAGACTGAATAGCATTCATTTAAATTGACACATGGGCTACTAGGCTAAAGGGGCGGGGCTTGTTATAAACGAGGCCTAGCTACAGTTTTATTTTATGTAGAAATCTTGCATATTATATTTTCATTACAATTGTGCCTTGTTATATTCTAATATGTTTTATATTTAAAAATGGTCATCAGATAGTTTATTTAAACGGTTTATTTAAACGGTTTATTTTTATAATTATGAATTTTAAACTCTAACTTGGTTATTAATGAATGTTGACACTATATAAATATTTTATTGTTCAATTATATCTTGCTGCACCCTTTAGTAAGATTACTGATAATTTACATATATCTGAAATATTCATGTAATTCATTTATACATTCATTCCCTCCGTCATTCACTTATTCCATTCCTTTGAATAAATAAACAATACTTCAAATTGAATAGCTCGCTATTCAATAAATTGAATTATTTTTTATCTAATTAAGATTTTATTCGTATTTTTAAATCTTTATTAATTTTCAATTTTGTAATTTTTTCATCTGTGCTATAATGTTCTGAAGTTTAGTTTTAATTTTTATTATACGCCCCCCCCCAAACCTTAAGGGGTCACCCCCCCCCCAAAAAAAATTGAAATTAAATTTTATCAGAATCTGAATAAAAATATTCTCCCCCGCTCCGTCTTTCTCAAACAATACGAGTGATGCGTTCACTCATTACTTGGTTTATACAAACACGCACAGCGGACAGCGTAATTATCATGAACTTTATTACTTTAACATCATCGTCGTCATCATCATCGTCATCATCATCATCATCTTTTGTGATGTAATATAAATCTATTTACAATTTTAATTGAACGATAATTATATTATAAATTAAATATGATTATAATAATTATCTTATTCTGTCTATTCTGCCGTCAAATACACGCCTACACACATCTTTGTTGACTATTTTGTCCGCTAATTAGATGTTCTATAATGATCAGTTATAATAAGGGGGGACAAAGTCTATTTCCAAAAAATGTGACGACCTTTTTCAATCGTTTCATATATGCCACACAAACTAATAAACGTTAAAAATGTATGAAATAATTTTTTTATTAAGAAAGTAAATTAATCTTAAAAAGTTAAATAGAAGGTTGAATTGAGACTTGGGTGGGGGTAGTGGGGTGATTTCAACCCCCTAATTACAATTTTATCTTCTAACAGGGGCAACTAACACACCAGGTTGAATCCCTGATTTTAAATATTTACTGCCCCCTTTAACGGAAATATATTTAGCAAAGCCTGACAGCGTTCTTTAATGAGACATTAAATAACTGATAATATTAATATTATTCTAAAAGAGAACAATTAATGTCACGTAAATTATCAGTGATAATTATGCATGACATTATTGATTTCGCGTATAAAAATTAATATGATTTTAGAACGCGTTCTAATGACCTTTTTTATATTTAATTATCAGTTATAAAGCAAAACAAGAGGCCCCCCCCACCTGAAGGAGGGAGGGGGGTAATTCAGCGAAAATAGGGGGGGGGAGGTAGTGGCACCCCTAAAATGTTGTAGTGTTGTTTAGAAGTGTAGTGTGTAAAAATGTAGTATCATCTAGTATACAGAGAGTATAGCGATATACAGTATCACTTTGTAGTGATACTGTATATTGTAGTTCAGATTAATGTAGAGAAAGGTGTAGTGCTAGAGAATGACAGGAGTATAATGTGAAGAATTAACTTAGAAGATATATGTCAAGACATTGTATAGTATAGATGACCATGACGATGATAACGAGAGACGAGATCAAAAGAGAGAAAGCGAGCGAGAGAGAGAGAGAGAGAAAGAGAGAGAGTTAGAGAGAGAGAGAGAGAGAGAGAGAGAGAGAGAGAGAGTGTGAGAGAGAGAGAGAAGTAGAGACAGACTACTGTGTGATGCAGTAGTCTTTAGACTCTATATAGAATCTAAAGATGATAATTGTCAAGTGAAATATTGCAGATTTATTCGATGAGATTAAATCAAAGACAAAATCTTATAAGTTCTTAAAAAGTGTATTAATTAATTTTAAATCAGATATTCTTTAGAATGTTAACATTTCAGGATTAGGGTTATACGCAAATCTGGAACTTAGGCGTTTTAGGGTTAAAAGGCTGATGTTACAATCACCGGGTGGATATTTTGCGGAGAAGTTAATTTTTATTGACGATTTCTCTCACTCCCTCCACCCCTGCCACCCCTCCCCCTATCCCCCTCTTAAAATTAATTGAACTGAATGACGTTTAAGATATAACTAATATTTATACTTAATGAAAAACTTATTTTAGTTTGTAGCATTTGTTTACTTGGATAAATACAGCATGTTATCCAACCTACTGTACTCTATTTTTTCTATGATACGACTTCTCGTAATAGTCAAACAAGTCTTCCATTTTCACTAAAACATTTCCAATGCTGACGTCATCCTTCCCACCCACCCCTCGTGACTTAAACACCTCCTCCCCCGACCGCCTCGACCCCCCGGGGACCCGCTGGCAGGTCCTTGTCCTGTTCCTTCTCGTGCTGGCAGGTATCACTGGTAATCTGCTTGTCTGTCTGGCTGTCTGTGTGGAGAAAAAGTTACAGAACGTCACAAACTACTTTCTAGTGTCACTGTCTATAGCTGATCTCTTTGTATCACTGATTGTCATGCCAGGTTCCATTGTGCAGGAATTCATGGGTGCGTACTCCTCATTTTTATTTAGGAGGGGGGGGGGTTAAGACCCCCACAGCCTCCCCTCCATTCCCTTGTTTAGTATACTTTGTTTGAATGGAAATAATTATTTTTAGCTTATAATTGAAAATATGTAACAAAAATTTTGGTATTAAGTCGAACAAAAATTTCCCCGGATCCCCCCACTGCCCCGCCACCCACCGCCAAAAATAATTGTGTACCCCACGTAATTATAAAGCATCTTAATATAAACCTACATCACGCAATTTTTGTTAAAGTTTTTGGCAACCCGGCCCCCCCCCCCACAAAAAAAATAAAAAATGACCATTGAGATCGAAATTAAATGTTTTATATACAGCAGCTAAGAAAATGTTAAATATCCCCTCCTCCCCGTCCCACCCACCCTCCCCCACCCCACCCACACTCACCCCACCCCGCTCATCCCGCCCAACCACCCATATTATTTCTAATCTTACTGAAAACTCAGAAAAAAAAACATCTGCTCTAATTCTTTTCAATTTTGTCATCTTTCAAAATGGCCGCCAAATCTTTGCATCAAAGAATTAACAAAAATGATATTCTCTAATCCCCCCTCCTCGTCTGACATTTGGCCACCCCTCCCCCGCCCCCCACCCCATCGTTCTGCAATTAGTCTGGATATGAAACTAAAGAAAGTACCACTGAGGGCCTTAGTACCCCCACACAAAATATTTTAAAATTTAAGACAAAAATATATAAATTAGATTGCATTTATTCAAAATAATGGGTGGCGTACTTTATTTTTGTAATTAAATTTCCCCCCCCCCTAAGCCCCCCCCTCTGTAAATTTTCTTAATTGCATTTTTTAATAGTTTCATTCAGCAAGGTCACGTGTTCGCGCACTTGCTTCGTTGTCATGACGATGAGCATTTTCAGTCTCACTAGTCGCTTCATTATTGTCAAATAGCCAGGGGGGAGGGAATGGAGTGGGGAGGAGGGGGGGGGGGAGGGGAAGGAAGGGGTAGGGGGAGGAAGGGGGGTTAGTTAGGGAGGGGGAGGGAGGTATAATACCTGACCTAAGTTACTAACTCATTATATCGTTCATTAAGATACTTTGATTCTGCATACACTTT